>JAQQSW010006623.1:0-13909 GCA_028646575.1 Pseudocheirus occidentalis | reverse complement strand
CCCATACTGCCTCACTTAGCCAGGTTAAACATGGTGGAACCCCTAATTCTGTTTACGATCAGAGTAAAGCAAAGGACTTCCATCCTTTGCCTTAGGATAACTATCCCCAAGAGAACACTTTCACACAATAAATGCTTCTATACCCACCAAGTTATATTATAATGCATGCTTCAAGGGATTCACCTTACCTGAGGTCTCAGTTTTGTCTATAGCTACATAAACAATGGAGAGATTATCTAATAAATCTTGTCTACTCTCCTCATACTCTTCAGAGGAGGTTTCCGTGGTTAGAATGATGCTCATTTGTAGCAGCAAGGTGTCATCTGATTCTAGATAGCAACTCTGAGGATGGGGATAGGGGGGAAGGGAAGAGAAATTCATCAAGTTTTCCAAAGTACATAAATCTGGTGACTTCAAAATACTCCCCCAAACAAACAAAATCACCAAAATACAGAAAGATTTGTAGTTCTAAAATACAGATACTCTTTAAAAAAAAAAAAAAGCATTTACCTTGAGTTGCTGACAAACTTTATTATGTAAACTACATTCTAGGTGAACTTGCAAGAGACTAGTATTAGTGGTTTCTGCCTGGAAGCATAAGAAGAAAAAAATCATTTTAAAAGGAAGACCTGGTAAAACTCAGTCTGCAGTGCCCAGTTATATTAGGATAAAGACTTCATCAATCTTAAATTCCTTTTGCAAATACCCCTAAAACATATTTGTGGCAACGTAAAAGTTCCAAGACATTTTTGCCTCCTCTTTTTAATACGTCCTAGAGGCTAGGTTACATTTACAAAATTGCACAATGCATCTGTAATGATTCTAGGCTGTTCACTGTTACAAACACCCATTTTTTAAAAACGCTAATTCAACCAGACATGTCAATGGCACAAAGTCATGGAAAACCACAATCTTGTTAGATTCACAATTGCAGAGGACATGAACGCCTTGGAAAGATGAATGTTGGGTATAAGAGATTGTACCATATTATCAAAGTTGACTTTAAGAGAATTACTACAAAAGATCTCATAAAAGGAAGCAGATCAGTTACTTAGGGAGATCAAGAGATTATAAATGGATAGGAAAGCCCATCCTTAAAAGAACCAGGAGTCCTCTAGTGGCTTGAGCAGAAATTCAATGTAAGAATTTACAGAAATGAACAAAAACCTGTACCAGTGAGAAGGGTCTAAATGAACAAAAACACAGCTCTACTGAAACGCAGATTCCTGTACTAGATTAGAAGATTGTGACCTGGCCCTCACATATATCTAGGGGAGCATTAAGAAAAAATGACAATAGCCAATAGCCTTTACTTGATGTACCTACCACCTGAGAAGAATTCACTGCTCTCATCCTAAATACAGTAACACATTGTGACAAGTATTAGGCAAGCTACCATTAGAGAAAGCATGAAAATCAAAGGCACAGGCTGTTCCCAAAAGGAAAAGTTTATCAGCTACCATCTAATACATCAAAACCTGGTCATCTAGATCCTGTGTTTCCAATTTAAAATTTTTTAATTGGAAGATAAACAGCTTACAAGAATGTTTTTAAGTTTATTTTTTCAATTGTTACCCTAATAAAATGTATTTAAGTCACCCACTAAATAAAATTATGCAAACAGTTTCATGTGATGACCAAGATTAGGCTTCATCATTTTCCCCAATGAAAAATTAGATACTGGGAATCACGTAAAAGAAGTGATCGAAGAGATATACAACCAGAAAAGGAGGCATACTATAAAAGGCCAACTGATTAACAGTCTGTGTGTCACAGTGGTACCCAGGCAACGTAAAACAACCTCAGGTCAATATATGGGGTGGACCTCTGTTCTCTGCCTTATCACTCCCCATGCACTCCAAAGACTTATAGGAAGACATGGCCAAAAGATGCCCAGGCTCAAAAGGAACAAACGGTTATTGACATCTAGTTATTAGATACAGATCTATTCCATTAGAGCCCCTTGATGGCAGACACCAGCTTTTGTCACTTTTTTTTGTATCCACAGTGTCTGAAATATAGTAGATGCTTAATAAATGTTTACTAATTGATTTCTGTGTCACTGGAATAGCTATACCAATGAAATCACACAACCACTAAAGAAAATTCTTTTCTAAATTTCCTACCTACATACATTCTCTCTCCATCTATATATACATGCATACATACATACGTGTGTGTACATATGTGTGTGTATGTATATGACATACACACACATATACACATACATATTTCTGTTCCAACAAGTTACACTAAAATATGCAGGGGATATTTAAAGAAACAGATTTCCTACGTATAAGGAAACAATCTATTGTGACTGTATCACCTCCACAGTGACTAAAAAGCCTAGAATGGTTTGTACTTGGTTATTCTTTTTTCTGGTAATAGTTATTCTTTAGTGCTTTCCATTAATGTAAAATATTGAAAGTAGCAAGAAAACTTTTTATAATTTTAATGATTTATTTAAAAGTTATATGCCACACATTAAGAAGGCATAAGAGGGGCGGCTAGGTGGCACAGTGAATAGAGCACCGGCCCTGGAGTCAGGGGTACCTGAGTTCAAATCCGGCCTCAGACACTTAACACAAAAAACTAGCCGTGTGACCTTGGGCAAGTTACTTAACCCCAACTGTCCTCCAAAAAGCAAAAAAAAAAAAAAAGGCATAAGAAAAAATTTCAATGAAAAGTGTGAAAAAAAATGAAAGAATCCACAAGAGGGAGTTCTAGCACCTCCAAACTTCCTTTCTATGATTTACAGAAATAACCAAAAATGTAGCTATAAAAAAGAGGCAGCGTGGTATACCAGAGAGAAAGTATGTCTCACAGACAGAAGGACGAAGGTTTAAGTACTGCCTGTGATACTAATGATTCTGTCAACCTGGGGAAGTCATGAAACTTTTCAATGCTTTAGCCAACTCCAATAAGATTCTAACTTGAAGAAAGAGGGAGTTCTGCTATCAGTGAAATCACAGGTCGAGTCCCCTCTCATCTGTCACATCAATATTCTTCCAATTGTATTCTACTGGTTATGTGCTATGCCACAATCTCACAAGAAAATCTAAAGCAGAGACTCAGGTAGCAAGGGTGAGGGACTACTGTGGATGGGAGCAGGCTGATAACATATTACCAATAAGGAATGACATGAGAACTAGGATAAAGGATAATCAATTATGTGACTAGAAAAGGATGTGAGTGAACCAATTATGCAATATGGACTACAGGACAGACCACATGCTGTTCTGGTATCCACAAAACATCAAGAGACATAAGAGGGCTCTGCTATGATGGTTAGGAAGCTCCTATGGAGATTAGGGAAGACCCACAAAAGGTCTTTAAGGATGAAAAGACAGAGATGGTTGATCCCTTCCATCACCTCCCCTCCATTAGTACCTGTCACATCAACAGGCCTTAATAAAATATTTATTTTTCTGAACCTAGAACTTAAAAAAAAAAATCAACAACCCTGAACTCAAGGTCTCCACTATTCTCTTCCCCCAAAAGTCATGCAGTAACATTTTATGTACCTATATAAGCCTGTATGACTAACACAACTATATCTCTAAATATACAGTATTTCTGTGTCACTGGAATAACTATACCAGTGTCTGATACAGTAATTGCTAACATTTATATACCACTTCAAGGTGTGCAAAGCACTTTACATATATTATCTCATTTTAAAATATTGGCTCATTATCCTGCTAATCTCAGTCAACTAATGCTTAAGATCTAAAATAAAATCCTATACCATTACATGCAATAATTAACTGGCAGAGGGATGTTACTAGCATTAGCCAGATGATATTTTGTAGTAAACTAAAAAAGCCTTTGAACTGAATTGGACCTGAGTCTCACTTAGTCTTATCTCTGCTGCAGTGACTTTGGGCTTTGCTATTACTGTGCACCAAATAAAGATAACAACTTACATAACGGGATTATTGGGAGAAAAGAGCTTTTGTGGCTCTAGAGAAACTATGGCAATGCAAAGTGGCTATACTGGATCAGTTAGTGAGGCAGAATCATACTGCGGAAAGGCCACTGTGTCTTGGCCTGGGTTCAAAGCCCACCTCTAACATTTATTATCTCTGTTACTTTGAGCAAGACACTTACGTTAACCTTATCCCTAAAATGAGCTGGGCTCGAATGGCCCTTCACATTCCTTCCAGTCACCTTAAGAAATCTACAATATACAGAGTGAGTATTCTTTGAATTCTCTTGAACTTGGACGAAAGGCTTTATTACAGATGAAAGGGGGAAAAAAACCAAGTCTGTAGCACTGTTCTTCATAAATCATACAATTCCTTATTAGTCTTCATGTCAAGGTATACAAGAGAAGTATCATTACCCACATTTGAAGCAACTGAAGTCTGGAGAAACTAGATAACATACCAAAATATCAAACAGCCAACTGGGAGCTCTAACCTACAATTTAGGCCACCCGGCTCCAAGTCTAAACTTTTCTTTACAACAAACAAATCACAACTGATCCAGACACCTACAATATACACTGAAATTTTGGTTTAAAGTATACATGTCAGTGTGGATATATATGTAGAAAGATATAGTGAGTTGTACAATAATGTAAAAACAATTGAGCAGTGAACCAATTTTGAAATTTAGTTTTCAAAGTTTTATTGCTAAGAGATAAGAAGGTAGAATAGTGGGTACAAGAGAGTAGTAAGACTCCCTTGCATCCCATCAATCAGAGAAGGCTCCAGAAAGGAGGCAGCAGCTTTTAATAGGTGTTTAAGGAGGGGAAAACTACTTGGGAGACTCTGAAAAGGAAGATCTATAAAAGGAATTAAAACCAGTCAGTATAACTCAGAGCTTATAATCAAGCTTATAAACATAGTAAAAAAAAAATGGCAGTGACTTCAAATGATTGGGGCATTATTATTTCACTTAAATGCAACCATAAGAACTATACATTGACCTAAGTGAAGACCCACCAAACATTTCAAAGTGGTCACAGACAAGAGGAGGAATTATACCTGTTCTCCTTGTTCCCAAAGGGTCGAAAAAGGTGAATAAACAATGTCAAGGGATACAAGTCCAGTCACAGCAGTAAGGAATAATTCCCCACAGAGATGTCTAGACCTGCTGTCTCAGGAGATACTGAATTCATCCTCACTGGAAGTCATCCAAATGGAAAGTGGGTGACTCCTTCTCAGGAATGAAGTGACCTTCCTATTTTGTGATTTTGTATAGCATGAAGTTTAGCATGAAGTTTCAAAGTGGACACTTGATGGTGGCCCAGCCATAATTTAGATGACAGGCCCTAGGGACATGGCTGTCAGAAACACGAGGATGGTAAGCATCTTGCCTAGTGTCTCCCAGCTAGTAAATGTCAAAGACACGATTTAAAGCCAATCTTTCTGACTCCAAGCCCAGCACATTATCTATTGTGCCAAGTTGTCTCTATTTCAAGTAGAACACAAATGAGTGGTTTAGAGGGAAATTTTAAGCGTTCACATAATTAAGGATACTGAAATGAGATACACAGGCATAGAAATATAGTGTGTGAGACCTGGGTTACCTGGAAGGGACCTTAGATGCCATCCAATCTGACCCCTTCATTTTAAAGGTGAGAAAACCAAGACCCAGAGGTAAAGTGAACTGCTCCTGCTCACAGTGGAGATAGAATCTGAATCTTTCTACCATCCTTACCTCCTCAAGTCACCTAGTTTAAACTCTTTATTTCACACAAGAAAGTCAAGACCCAGGGAAGCCTGGCCCAAAGTCACAGAGACAGCAAGCCACCGAGACAGGATCTGAATTTCCAGTTTGGTGATCCAGTCACTACTCTTTCTGTAGCACAGCTCTATCTCCCACAGTGATAAATTCCTATTTCCTTTGAGTCTATCTTCCTCTGTCATCTTTTGGGGTTTTTTTTTTTTTTTTGAGGCAACTGGGGTTAAGTGACTTGCCCAGAGTCACCCAGCTAGTTATGTGTCAAGTGTCTGAGGTCGGATTTGAAGTCAGGTCCTTCTGACTCTAGGGCGGGTGCTCTATTCATTGAGCCACCTAGCTGCTTCTCCTTAAAGTTTCAAAGCCAGTTTTGTGTGATGGCCTACTGACCCACTGTGAAGACCATATTCTATCCCCAGCAACCATCTTTACATAAAGAATACAAAAGGCAGGTGAGGTTGTTCCTTCCTGGGCTCCAAGCAATTTTTCCACTCTCAAAAATTTACCTGTGTCTGTGAAATCTGGATACTCTGAACATGGGGAAGCAGTAAATGAGCATTTGGTAACTGTTTTGCAGATCCGTCAGTGGAGAATCGTGGAGTTCCAGTTCCAAAGACCTGGAGATAAAATGACAAATTATACCATCATAAAGAAATAAAATACTCGATCATCAAATGTCAATTACCGTTCCTGATGAAGTCCATATTCTTGCACATATATAATCTATATCAAAGTGCTTACCTTCTCAAGGAGGGGGGAAGGAGAGGACAATTTGAAATCCAAAAATTATTTTAGAAATGAATATCAAAAATTGTTTTACATGTAATCAAGAAAAAACAAAATAACATTCTATTAAAAAATACTCATGACTCCAAACCTCTGGAAAGGGTCTGCTTTACCCAGAACATTTTAACAAGCATTTATTAGTTGAATTTTGTCTTTTTTACGTTGGCATATCAAAGACTGTTACCCTCAAACTGACTGGATTTAGTTAGAACCATAACTTAGTTAATGAATTTAAAATTCACACATACTCCAAAGAGTACACATGGGAAGGAGAATGACAAAATTACTGACTTCTCAAGTCTGCTTTATAAAAGAATGCCTTTTATACTTTACAATATAAAAACGGAATATTCAAGTGAGTTTTTTCCCCTACTCCAATCTCTGTCAAAAATCAAGAGACCACTATGAGGCCACACTACAGCACATGTGAGAGCTGTAGCACAAAACAAGTCAGTGATCTGTGTCCAAGTGGGGCCTGAAATGGGGTTTAAACTGAATGAGACTGAAGTAACTAAAGGGCTGTGGATCTTTTGAGTCTGGGGGCTCAGAGCACACTGCCCTCATTTCCAAAACTACTTAGAATTTTTTCTTTTTACAGGGTCTTTGTACATAAACTTTATGATAAAACTAAGATCAAACAGATTTATTAGAAAGGGAGGAGGAAAAAAATTACTTTACCTGGTAAGAAATAACTCCAAAAGAGGATGTATTTATAAATAAAGAACTTTCAATGCTCCCTTCTTCAGTTGGTAAAAAAATTATTCTGAAGGAGGTTTGTCCCATTGCTGGAATCACCTGAAAGACAGGTATACATTAATTCCACCTGCTCACAACCAATAATTAAAGTATCTCTATAATCTCTTTGCTTAGACAACATGTGTGCTACTTAAACCTACAAACAGTAAAGATGAGGAGCCCTCTGGGTTTCTACAACAGAACAGAATCTCCAAATCTGAGGGCACTTTAAAAAAGAACATACCAAAAGGTTTACTGGCAAGAGAGAATCCAAATCCTTTAACTTTCATTTGGGATTATAGCACCTCTGTCCCTACACAAGTCACTTAGGTTTTGCTTTGTTTTTTAATATCTTTCCTCTCAAACTTCACATTCAAATTTAGACACCAGGAATTCTTAAATCTTTTCTGTGTCAAACACCCTGTTGGACAGTCTCGTGAAGTCAGCGGACCATTCCTCAGAATCATATTTTTTATGTACAAAATAAAATGCCTAAGATTTCAAAGGAAACAAATAATTTCCAAATAAAAAAAGTTTTAAAAAAAAGTTCAAGGTTTTCATCTTTACATAAATACAGAGGAGAATCATATATGAGCACTCAAATGCCTTAGTCAAGTAAGGGAAATGTCATTACTGGATATCTCCTGCCATTTCCCTAAGCCAAGTTCCAAGAACCAAGTTCAGAACTCAAGGTGAATATAAGCAAGCATGGAAAAATAAAGCCAAGTAACTAGTTGAGAATTGTAAACAGAGTCTAAATACCATTCAAATTAAAAACATCAAGAAAGTTTTTCAGTCATGTCCAGGTCTTTGTTATCCTATCTGGGGTTTTGCTGGGAGATATTTCAATGGTTTGCCATTTCCTTCTCTAGTTCATTTTGACAGATGAGGAAACTGAGGCAAACAAGGTTAAGTGACTTGCCCAGAGTCACACAGCTAGTGTCTGAGGGTAGATCTGAATAGATGAATCTCTCTGACTCCAGGTCTGGCATTCTGCACCACCTAGATACCCTACAGGAGTAAGTGCTTAGCCAGCTAGTTAGGCTTATTACCATTTTAAAAATAATTTTTCATTGTATTTTGGAGAGAGAAAAAAAGGCTTCAAATTTTTTCTAATAACTGCGTATTTCAGAGTCTGTGCTAAACTAAAAGTTCACAAAATATTTCAGTTATAGTAAACAAAAATCTTTTGATATGCATACACCCAACTATCGGATTTGAAGTTTAAACTTTTTCTCCCTTATATGCTGATATCAAGACCCAACACAAAATAAAGAAAAAAACTTCTGGAAAAAATAAACACCAAAGCAAATAAGCAGAGGAAAAAGACCAGGGTTAACAGGGAAAGGGGAGACAAGCAGAAAATGAAAACTTTGGGCCAAAGAAAGCATGAAACCTTGGCACATTTCCACCACATAGTTTCCAAGAGTACATCAACACTCACCCTGCAATGAACAGGAGACACATGAAAATGTCTAGAAGCTGTAAACACTGAATTCACTACAACTTCTTTATCCCTACTAGGGTTATGAGCATAGAGTATTTTAGCTGTGGGAAGTCCCAACAACCTGAGGGGGAAAATGAGAAAAAAATATATTATATATGTATATGTGTATAGACTTATATTTTTGTAAGAGATCAAGTTTCATTACCTTCTTTTAAAAAAATGCAACAAGTCCTGGTTCCATCAAAATATATCAACTACAACAGTAAGAAATAGCATTTCCTTTTATAAACCTTAATCCAAACCAAAGGGCAAGGCAAGTTTGGCTAGACATAGGCTGCAAAAAAAAAAAAAAGCTACCATTAAGGACATTTATGATAAGGAATCTGATCCTACTCATGGGAGAACCAGGAGGGTAGTTCATATTCTGGGTTGGTAGGCAATATTTTAAAAACAAACACAACAGACTAAGACTTCCAATGTGTTGAGTTAATGCTCACTGGAAGATTTATCAAAAGACCTATGTAAGAAAGACATGGGATGAGAAGATGAGACAGGGCTGGAATTTTTATCTAGGATGTGAATTCCCCAAATCAAGGTGCTTACAGACTTTACTTGACAATCTCAACCCCAACGGGGTTTGTGCTACATGGATCCAATTGGACCATTAAACTTTTAAGTAAAATACACATTAGGCACTAGATATTTCTCCAACTCATGTACATAATTCAAAGGAAAATAAATCATGTTTAGATAAGAGAAAATTTGCTTGCTCACATGAAAACCCAATTCCCTTAGGCTTTGTTTCCTGGGCATTAAGTCTAAAGGCTATTTGCTGAACATTCCACTCTTCTGGAAGTAGTGGTCTTTCAACTCACAGGAGGGATATTATTTCTTGGTAGTTCTGGAAAAAGAATTACTTAATTGATGCTAAAACAACCGCCTTGGTTAAAAATGAAAACATACAACACTGCATCATAATACCCTGCTTTACAATGACTATAATTACTAGAGTCACTTTTTATCATACTGCTTGCCTCCAATCTTCACTCCATTGAGGCAGGGGAGGAGAAGATAGATAGATAGATAGATAGATAGATAGATAGATAGATAGATAGATAGATAGATAGATAGATAGATAGATAGATAGATTAGATAGATAGATAGATAGATAGATAGATTAGATAGATAGATAGATAGATAGATAGCTAGATAGCTAGATCTGGAAGAATAAGCTGCTCCTTAACTACCTCACTGCTCATCTCTTACTCTCCTCCAATACCAAGGGGAGTATCAATCCTTATTTCAATCAACAGGGGCCCTGGCTTCAATTCAATTAAACAAACAGTAATTAAGCACTTATTATGTACTATCCCAGATTTCAGTCAAGTAACATTCTCATAGACAACACAGGTGGCTACCAGAAATGTCACTGAAGTCATAGATACAGTTCTAGTGAAGAAGACTCGAATGAACAATACTTCTTAGCAAAGGTTAGGAAGCACAACTACTCTGTGAATTTAACAAAAGTCTCAGAGGTACTAGGTCTCTGATTTCCTTTAGAAAAAAGGACTTATGTGCTTTCCCTTAACCACTCTAAGAAAGTCTTATAATCCAGAGCCACTGCAAGGGACAGTCAGTCATCCGTGTAATAAGGAAGACCTGAGTTCAAGTACTTGACTCTAGATATCTGGATATATGAACAAGGACATATATTTCATCTATTACTGTTCCAAAGGCTGCCTGCCAAACCACTTTTATGGAGGGTGCTTCCACGCTGAAAGTTCCTTAACCAATTAAATCATATTGAAATCCAACCGACAAAAAAAAAAAAATCAACACCATCTTTAAAAATGGCAATCATCTACTTTTCTTCTCCTCTAAATCAAAAGGGTTTAAGTTTTAACATAAGTATTTAAAATTTAGAATCAATTAATAAACAATTGTTAAGGGCCTACTATCCATCGAGATAACTTTTTTAAGGTGTTCTTATTATCACAAGGAAATAAACTTCCTCAGTACAACAAGCAGAGAAAGTTGTAATCAAAGAAAGCCTGTTGCAGTGGCCCAACATCTTATCATCTCACTAAATGTCTTTCCTGGTTTTTAATTTCCAAGAAAAAGGAATCAATTAGTTAAGTTGTTAATGCTTACATGTAAATGCTTCATATCCTACTGACATGACTAGAAGAAAAGCCTTGGTTTCAAATAACACTTCACCCACATGTGTAAAATATCTCCCTAGGGCACAACAACCAAGGGCATTGGGGAAAATCAGAGCCCACAGCCATCCTACCCTTGATAGAAGCTCATACTGAAGCAATAAATCTAACAGTTGGGAATGTTGGCCAGGACTTTGGAGTAGTTATCACTCTGCTATTTTTAAAGTGTTATGAAGATCTTAAATTTCCTTTACCAGAGACAACTGCCAGGTTCCCCAAGGGTCTAAAGGACAATCAAAGGGGAAGTTCTCTCCTTGAAAGGCAAATCTCAGAATTTTATACCTTATCAATCCACCCTGTTCTCAGGATAATTAGCACCCTCTACTTCAAAGCTGTCTGCCTCTACAACAACCCTTACAATAACCCTCTGGAGTCAAGTGGGATTAAACAATATTATCCTTGCTTGAAATATAGGGAAGCTAAACTATGAAAGGGGAAAGGGATTTTGCCCAAGGTCACACACAGAATAAATGAGAGTATCAAAAACAGAAATCAGACAGCAAAGCAGTCAAGGAAGGCATCCTTGCATTCCCTCTGATTCTAGCACTTCTGATCCTTCCATTTGTTAAATAGGCATTAAAACCATACTCATCTCAACACTGATAATTTGGAACGCATGGCTATATAGATACCATGGATAGATTTTTTTTGAGTAAAAAAATGGAAATAAATTTCTTCCTCTAAGAATATCACCAATAAGACAGTGTATAAGATATAATGGAAGAACTGTCAGATGGAGGCCCACTGGCAGAGACTTTAGATCCAGTTTTATTGCCTATGTGATCTTGGGCAGCTATATGGAAATCAATTTCTCAAGCTATTTAAAAAAAAAAAGGAGGAAGAGGAGATTTCGTCTGCCTACTTAACCGGATCAAATAAGATAACAAATACGAATAGAAATATGAAGTCACTTTATCGATAGAAAGGCATTACTATTAAGGCAAATCAAATTTAAAACTAAGTTATTCACAACAAAGGCTTAATTAACCTTTATTTCCATGCCATCAGGTTATTTAACCAGTAATTCACTCATCTATAATAAATAGTTACATTTACATTAAAAACTACATAAACTGTAGTTTTTCACTGATAGTCTCATTTTATGTTGCTAGTGGATGAGAGTTTTAAAAGTAAGCAGTCTTAAAAGAAAGCCAAAAGGCAAGGAAGGAGAGAGTATTCCAGGCAAGAGAGCCACCAACAAGGTACAGATTGGGAAGACAGTGTCATGTTTAAGGCCAGTACGCCTGAATGACAGACTATGTAAGAAGGAAGTAAAGCCTAAGAAAACTGGAAAGGTAGGAACTGGATCAGACCGTGAAGGGCTTTAAATCCCAGGGAAGCATCCTATAGAAAGGGAGAGAATGAAGGAGATACATCCAAATGATAGCAGGGGCAATGTGACAGAGAAGATGGGATGAGATCAAGAACCACCTAAAGCAATTTGCCCTGACAAGGTGAAGGGCTATCTTTACCAGAGGTAAAGGTGGATACTGTGAGATAAGGGGATAAGAGGGAACTCTCAATGAATGAGAGTTCAATTTTTTAAGGAAAGTATGAAGTTGAGAGAATAGAGGGAAGAAGGGGTGCCATGGGAGGTTTGGAGAAGGGTGCAAAAGTCTGGAATATTCACTGTGTGGGGAACTGATTTAGGATGACTGCCTTGCTACGATGAGGGCCCAGTTGAGATTATAATACACAATTTGTAGTGAACCCACTCAACGTGGCTTTGGCTTTTCTCCAACTTTATCTGGCTGCATGTGAATAGAAAAGGTTTCAAAGACTGGATAATCCAAAGTAAGAATGAATCACTTAATCTCACTGAGCCTCAAGCACTCTCCAAGAGCATAAATGTCAGGTCTCCTACAATCTTCATTTGTGAATGGA
This sequence comes from Pseudocheirus occidentalis, assembly GCA_028646575.1. Taxonomy (NCBI): domain Eukaryota; kingdom Metazoa; phylum Chordata; class Mammalia; order Diprotodontia; family Pseudocheiridae; genus Pseudocheirus; species Pseudocheirus occidentalis. The sequence goes on along the minus strand of JAQQSW010006623.1, from coordinate 1,150 downwards.
GTTTTGATACCACTGTGGTCCTAAGATCTTAAATACAGAGGTGAAAGGGACCACAGAGGCACATCTACCCAACTTCCCATTTTACAGATGAGGAAACTGAGAACCAAGAGGACGTGGTCATAGTCCTCTGACTTCAAATTCAGCACTCTTTACGCTGTACCACCTCAATCTATTAGTAAGCAAAACCCACCAAACTTACATGTGCTGCCCCAAGGTGTAGCAAGGAGAGCTTGGAGACTGTTTGGTTCATGAGTCCCAGGGGGTAAACAATAGCAATTCACACATAGCCAGTACTTCACAGTCTCTTTGTAATAATGCCCAGGAGAGGTAGACGGACCTCCCCCATTATAGGGATAATGAGATGTAGACAAGGTTAAGTGACTCATTCAAGATCACACATTCAGTAAATGGGAAACCCAAGACCTCTTTTGCTTCCAATACTATAAACTCCTTGCAGGGAAGGGGTCATGTTTGTCATCTTTCTATCCCCAATCCCTGGCACAGAGCATAGTAAAGGCCGAATAAAGGTCTGTTGGAAGGGGAAATGGCAGCAACAAATGGAATATGTATGCAGAACATTTTACAGTCCTTAAGTGTCTGTTGTTGGCATTTCCAATGAAATGATTCAATTTCAAAAGACATAAAAGGCCAGATCCCAGGTGCAACTTAAATGCACTAGTTATGACCCTTCAAATATCTGATGCCATTAAATATTTTTTTCTTTTCTTGCATTCCCCTTTCTCTCCTTTTCCCTCCTCCCATATCCTTTTTCTTTCTCATTTTCCTTTAAGGGAAGATTACTGGGCTAAGACTCGGGAGACCCAGGGAGAGCTGGATTTGAGTCCCATCTCAGAAACTTACTAGCTGTATGACCCTGAGCAGGCAGGTCACTTAGAACCTTATAAACCTCAGATTTCTCACCTGCAAAATGGGAGTAATAATACCTGTAGTCTTTCTCTTATAGGGTTATTATGAAGATCAAATAAATAATGTGTATAAAGTCCCATGCAAACCTGAAAGCATGATGTAAATTTTGGCTGTCTTATATATCTACATACTATACTACACTGGATGTAATGTAACTACACATATGTATGTACACACCATATACATATACACATATGCATAACTATATGTACATACATATATA
>JAQQSW010006622.1:0-13909 GCA_028646575.1 Pseudocheirus occidentalis | reverse complement strand
ATGAGAGCATCCACCTGACAAGATTATACTTTCCTTGCATATCTGCCTAATGAACTTTGTAGAACTGGGGAGCCAATGTGGCCAAGGACCCTGAAAGTCTTGGCCTACAGCACAGTGCCATGTCTTTGAACTTCACCATAACTTCTGCATGGCATCCTAGGAGTACAGGCAAAATGGGCCTTCACACAACAGGTGATGAGATCAGGCTCAGCATCTTTGGGGCTTGGGGTCAACCTCTATTTCTGACCCCATCCTCATTTCCCAATATCCCTATGGATATCAGCTTCTGCTGAAATAAGTATATAATGTTGTCTCACCTTGAGTAGATCCAGTATATACATAGCCATATATAGTCCATATTTGTAGCAGAAGCTAAGCTGTCCCTTTGCCTGCTCTCTGTTGGTGATGTCCATTCCTGAGACCATTATGATCTTGAGGTCTCTGACCCTTAGTTACTCCAAGTGAAATGGTTCTATCCTCTGTTCCATTTCTGAATAGCTTTTCTCTAAGCTTTTGACTTCAAGTCTGAGCAACAAGAAGGGGTTGGTTGCCTTGATTGTGAGGTCAGTGTGTGAGAAGATATTCTAGAGTTCATCAAGTTTGAATTGTCCCAAGTTAGTTCAGTCTGAGACTTTTATGAACCAACTTACTGATGTAGTTTCAGTTAGAACACAAAGTCAATTAGATGCACCTTTGCCTCTCAGTGGTATATTATATCATGTGTACTTCTTCAATCTAACCTTATCTGTTTCTTCAGGTCTTACTGGTCTTCTAGCAGTCTCTGTAGTCAACTGTCCTACATGAATTTAAAAAATAAGGCATTTTCATTCAGCATCAAGTGGTAAATTGGATGAACTCAGCATATATTTGCTATGGTATCCTACCACACTCAAATTTTCTGTCTCTAGTCTCTGCAAGCATCTTTTCACTATGATTTCAGGCTTCAAAGCCTTCAGAATAGACAATAACAAAAACTGTTTATTTCAGGCATTCCAACAGCTTAACCCTTTTTTTCTGACTCAGGTGTGTTCCCAGTTCATGTGGTAAGTACAGAGAATGACAAAGTAGAGAGCTAGAGTAAAGGTAAGTTGTACTCTACATGCTTTTGAGGTCAGGAGAAAGCACATTGAGTGGACCCTAGTGGCAAATTTGTGACACAAGTTATGTGGGATGGTTAGGAATAGGTGCCATCCATTGAGAAAACTCACAAGTCAGTGGAATTGCAGATCCATTTGAACCTTGAAGTACATGCCAAACTATAGGGTTTTAAGCACATGGATATATGGGATCTTTCCTAAAGTAAAGCCTTTTACTCTAGGAGTAAACTCAGGCCTATGGTTCCCCTTTGGTGCAAGAGATTTGGCCCAGCATCTACCAAGCAGAAAACTGCAGAGACCTATCAACATCTAGAACTTCAGCTGGCCCTTCAAAGGACTTTTTTCCTCCCAGATCAATTTGATCAACCTGTCTCCTAGTAACTTTTCATCAATTAATAGACTTTTAAGTCTATGAAATATCTTCTCACCCTTTGTGAGAAACATAGTGATCAGTTTTCAAGTACTCTTTGAAACTCTTATCCTATCAGGAATTTTAGATTATCTTTTTGGGTAATTCACAGAAAACAGAGAAGTATTTTCTATTTTCTCATATAATTGATTAAGTGCTTCACATCCCCTCAAAGGACCCATGATATCTCACAGAATGTCCTCAGTATCTTTATTTCTTAAGTTACAAAGTATCCCCTAACTAACAGTACTCTGAGTTGCTGCACATCAGTGCAGAAGGAGTATCTATAGTTTACACATTGGCTTCCATGCAGTCTCATGCCTTAGCGCTTCTAACGATGAAGCAACTTGCTTGCCACCCAAACCCTGGTGATTCCAATAACTCAGTGACTGACCCTGTATCAACATAAGGCCACTATTATCCCACCTACAGGTGTAACTGCCACTTACTCAGATCCTAAGGATTAACACTTCAGGGAAGAAGACATGGAAAGAAGAAAGGAAGGAAAGAAGAAAGGAAGGAAAGAATGAAGGAAAGAAGGAAGGAAGGAAGGAAGGAAGGAAGGAAGGAAGGAAGGAAGGAAGGAAGGAAGGAAGGGAGAGAGGGAAGGAGGGAGGGAGAAAGGAAGGAAGGAAGAGAGGAAGGAAGGAAGGAAGGAAGGAAGGAAGGAAGGAAGGAAAGAAGGAAGGAAGGAAGGAAGGAAGGAGAGAGGGAGGGAGGGAAAGGAAGAGAGGGAGCAAGGGAGGGAAGGGAAGGAAAGTGAGGAAGGAGGGAGGGAGATAGGGAATAATAATAGCTAACGTTTATATAGCACTTAACTCTGTGCCAGGCACTATGACAAGTACTTTACAATTATTATCCCATTTGCTTCTCAGACCCCGGGAGGCTAGTGCTATTATCATCCCCCTTTTATGGATGAGAAATTTGCCATAGAGGCTGTGACTTGCTCAGAGTCACACAGTTAAGGAATTTGAACTTCACCCCTTCCTGACCCCAGGCCCAGTGCTCTATTCACTTTGCAATCTTGCTGCCCCAAGAAGAAGAAATGAAAAGAATTTGTTGTGTCTACAGGTGCTTTACAAATATCTCATATGATCCTTACAACAATTCTGCAAAGTAAACACTATTATTATCCCCATTATATAATTGAGGAAACTGAGGTAGACAGTCAGGGGTTAAATGACTTGTCCAGAGCTAGACAGCTAGTGTCTGAAGCTGAATTTAAACTCAAGTCTTCCTGATTTCAGGCCTAGTGTTCTATTCACTGTACCACAGGCAGTGATGTGGCACAAAGAGGACTTAAGAAGCTAGAGGTGCTTGCCCTTGATTATTTCATGAGCCCCTCTAGCAGTCTGGTAAAGCCTGTGGACCCTTCTCTGAAAAATGGTTTAAAATAATTCAAAGAAATGCTAAATTTCAGTTTAAGAATGTTGAAAATAAAAATGGGGGGGGCAGCTAGGTAGCACAGTGAATAGAGCACCGGCCCTGGAGTCGGGAGGACCTGAGTTTAAATCCGGCCTCAGATGCTCGACAGACTTACAAGCTGTGTGACCTTGAACAAGTCACTTAACTCCAATTGACCTGCCCTCCCCCCTCCATAAAGCAAAAAAGAAAAGAAAAATGTACCTTTTCCCCCTCCAACTTTACAGCCCCCATAAAATCTCTTCCACAGGGTCTGTGGATCCCAGGTTAAGAACCTCATGCAAGGTCAAAAGAAGAGGCCAGAAACAGGTTGGAAAGACAGGGCCAAGAACTAGTATCCAAATCTATCGGGCATATTCTGCCACATCCGGGTTTTGTAGCCACCGCCTACTCCTGACCACAATGGTCAGTGTAATTTTTGACAGGCAGCTAAGCATTCATTGATATACCCAGCCTCCTGCCAAGTATGGGGGCATGGGATTAGAGGTCCTTATTTTTCTAGAGGTTGCTGTTCCAGTCTTCTCTATATGACCAGATGACCAGAGCCCTTTCTTCTTGTGGTGTAATTTTAGCCCTTCCTCTCTGCAAAGTGCCCCCCTCCTCCCCACCTCTCCACCTCCCAGAGCTGCAGCTGATAGCACCAGCAGACAGGAACACTTTCTGGTTACGTGGCTAAACTTGGAAAGGAAGCATCACATTCACCCAGGGTTGTATCACCTGCCCTCCCGAATGCTAGAGGCATGCCTCAGCTGGAGATCACAGGTTTCCTCCCCCAATCTCTCCCCTCCTCCCAAACCTGCAGCTGCTGCCCCTCTTCACAGAGCTATAACCTTGGCAAGTTTTAGACTCCATTTTATTCCCAAGAGTCAGTGGTGCAGCTGTTCCAGGATAGGACAGCACAGCTTTTGCATAGTGCAATTGTAGAGTTGGTGGCCCATGTAGGGTGGGGGTGGGAGTAGAGCAGAGATGACATCCCACAGGTATATAGAATATTAGAGGTAGAAGGGCCCTCACAGAAAACCATCCACTACTCTTCTTTATAGATGGGGCACTGACTTGTCCAGGGTCACACAATTCACTGATTTGGTAGCAGGTACCTTAGGATCAAACCTTGGCTCTGGTACTTACCATCTAAGTATGCATGACCAGGGATGAGTCTCTGAGCTTCAGTCACCTTCTCTGTAAAATAGAAGTCAGAACAAAAAGGTTTCTGTGAGAAAAGTGCTTTTCAAACTTTAATGTAATTTTCATGTAAGTTTTTATCGAAAATCGGAATTTAGTGGCTGGTGGGCTGGCCTTGAGTTTGAAAAGACCTAGGTTCAAGAAACACCTGTGACATATACTGGCCACGTAACTAAAAAAATCACTCAACATTTTGCTGTCTGTAGGCAGGTCATCTAACACCAGATCGTGTAGAAGATTTACCTTACCTAATTTAAGGTGCATTAGCAAGGGCACCTTTCCCTCCACCAATGAAAGTAGAGGTCCACACTCCAAACAAGAAAGTTATTATCATTATTATCCCTTCTTTTGCTGTTCAGCTTCTACTCTTCCTATTACCTTTATCTGCTATGCCTACCTAGGTTTGAATTTCTGCTCTGCCATGTTACCTGTGTGACTGTGGACAAGTCACTTCCTCTTTTTCTGCGCCTCAGTTTCTTCATCTGATCACATCATTCCCCTGCCTCCAAATCTTCAGAGATCCCTTATTGTCCATAGGCTGAAATACAAACTCCTCCCTTGGCTATTCCAACTCAGACTCAATCTGTGTTCAACCCATCTTTCTGCTCTGATTTCACAGTTTTCTCCTTCAGTCATGTAGAATCCCAGGCAAACTGGGCTTTCCCAGATTTGGCACGCCATCTCCCATCATAGAGCATTCCCAAAAGAGACTTTCCTTGCTTGAAATTTACCCCTTCCTCTTTGGGGATCTTTCAGATTCCTTATTTTTCAAGCTCTGCTCAGCCAATCCCCTATGAAGTCTTACCTGCTCTGCTCCATCCCAGACTCACACCCCTTAATGCTCTCTTCCTCCTCCCATTTTCCCAGAGCATTGTCTGTTCTCTCTTTTGCCCCCTTCACACTCTATCTTGTGTTATGCTTCTCTGTATATACATAGCCTGTCCCAAATAAAATGGGAGCTCCTGGAGGGTAAGGGTTGCTTTTTGTCTCTTTGGGTCTCCAAGCCAAGCACAGATTTGAACTCAGGTCCTTCTGATTCCGAGGCCAAGGCTCTATCCATTGTACTACCCACTTGTTCCTATTTTCTTTTATTTTCTAACATCTCTGTTTTCGTTACTGAAAATAGTATTTGGCTTCTTTGTATTTCATATAAATCTGTGCCTATCTGTTGTAAATAAAGGAGGAGAATAAGTTGTCAAGCACTGAAGTTCCAGTTTTAAGTTACTGTGAAGAGAGTAGAAGGCCACAAGCCACATGAACAGGACAACTATGGGGGCAAGGACTTGCCTACACTTGGCTTTTCCAGGAGACAGCCACAGACATACGATGGTTTCTTGTCCCACTCCTGTCCTGACTGAAAAGGTTTCCTAGATATGTGCGGCCAAACTGGCTTGCCAGGATCATGCTGTGTTTGTGGGAATTGTCCCTTTATTAGTCTGTATCTATAAACTATCTCAAACTAACTGGGAGCTCCCTCAGGGAGCCCCATAACTAGCTGGGGGCTCTAAACAAGAGCAAAAGGACTCTACCTTCCTCTTTCCCTTTTTCTGACCATCTCTGCACTGCTTGAGGTCCCTATTGGTGATGAGTCACTTTTTTTCCAACCTCATTTTTGTATTTTATTAGACTGATGGGAGTTCCCTTCCCTACAGCCCCTTTCAACCCTTACCTCACAGCTACTCATTTTGGAAAGGCAACAAGTGGGCTGTAGGATGGAATTTCTCCTAGGAAGCTCCCTGGGTCGAGTAAGGGTATCTGCCTCTTCTCTATCAGAAACTGATAAAAACTAATGGACTCCCAGACGCCCTGGAAGTCCCCAGGAGAGGCCAGGGCGCATACCACACCGAGGAGGGGGAAATAGAGATAATACATATGGTCCCTTAAATGAACTAACGTCAGTCATATGAGCTCATGGACAGCAAAATCTGGGATTTGGCAGAGAATGCAGAGGAGGAAATGCTGTTAGGTTTGTGTGCAACCTTTCTGGAAAGCCCACCATTGACTCTAGGGCATAAAGGAGCTGAAGGCTGAACATTCTCTAATTTAATTCCCATTTTATAGATAAGAAAACTGAGATCAAGAAAATGTGAGTTATTTTCCCAAGATCACATAACCAGTAAGTAGCAGAGCTGGGATTCACACCCAGAATTTCTGATCCAAAGTCCAGCGTTCTTGCCATATTACAACTGTCTCTTCCCTGTACATGAAGCCAAGCACCCATCTCACTCTCTGCTAACAGGGACAAAAGAAAGGGGATTGGGATTCAGAACGTTGTTTTATTCAGCATTATACTCTTGTGTCCAGAAGGGCAGCACCCTGAGTTCCATGGAGGCAGGCTCTAAACAGATGAAGGAGAGGCCCTGGGCTGTACGTTATTACTCTTCTCTATATTTTTTGTATCTGCAGCTTCATGATTAGCAGGTCATTCCTTAGATTAGGCCTCTTTGTCCTTTTCCCCATAATCTTTGTTCCCTTGGTCATTCATCAGATCCCCACTGGGTGTCCATGATGTGCAAGGTGCTATTCTAGTTCCTTGGGGGAATGAAAAAATATATGAGACCATAGTCCCCTACCCCAGAGGGAGAGAAGCAAGATGGCATAGCAGCAGGCAAGAGTGTTGGACCTTGGGGTCAGGAGAGCCGAGTTCAAATTTCACCTCAGATATATATTAGTGACTATGGACAAATCACTCAACTTCTCAGAACCCCATTTTCTTCATCTGGAAAATGGGGGGCAGTAAGGATAAGAACACACATGCATCCTACTTCACAAGCTTGTTAGGAGGAAAGCTCTTTACTTCAAAACCTTCAAAAACTAGAAGATTTAGATCTGAAAGGATCTTAGAAGTAATTGGGCCCCACCCTCTTAATGAGATTGCAACTTATTTTATATAAACGTGAGCTTTTTAAAGAGTTTATAATCCGGTTCAAAAGTTACAAATTTGCAAACAAATAAGCCTAATATATAAGAGCCTGTGTTAGTATTACAGTAAAGGTACAAAACGCTGTGGGAATACAGCATCATTTCTAGAAGATCTTTTCTAGCTGAGGAAGATATTATTTCAGAGGTAGCATTTGGACCAGGTCTCAAAGAATGGGAATTACATAGAAAGAACCAGGGAATTGGGGGGAAAGAGGGCATTCAAAGTAGGTAGAACAGTTTGATGTTGGTGGGGGGAGGGAAAAGGACAAATTTCACATTTATAAAGCACCTACTATGTGCACAGCTAAACGCTCACGACAATGTATTGCAATAGCCATGAACACCCATGAAGGTGGCTGAAGCAGGTGCTATGGAGGGCATCAAAGATACCAAGGTCATGCACTGCATCTCAGACCATTGCCAATCATTTTGACTTTTGTCCTGCCACTGGACTTTGACGACTCTGGACAGAAGAGGCTGCTGACTTTGTGCAACTCTGCTTCACTTAAGAGTTGCACCCTAGATTAAGCATCACCCTAGATTTGGGGAACTCTTTAAATAAAATGGATTTTTAGAAGCCTACCACCTATCTTTCTTAAAATATTATAAAGAAAAAATTTCTCATTTACTATATGCAGAAATAATTTCAGCGGATTCTTCAGGGCTCCTTTTGAAGTATTATATGTTGGAAGTTAAGAGCTAAATTAAAAGCTGCAAAGTGAAAACATGAATTTATTTGAAAACTATAAAATTGACTTATAGTATTCATCCCTCACTTAATGCTTTTAAAATGTTTTCTATAAAATTTTATCGTGAGATTGGTCTCTCAAACAAAGCACTAATAATTAAAATTTATTCTTTAATTTAAAAAAGACATCACCCTGTGAAGTCATTGGTCCTCTTTGGAAATGAAGAATGAGCAATAACAAACAATAACAAAGTGACAGGCCAGTACTGCCAAGTGTTTTATAAATATCACTGGGGAAAAGCAAGGAGTCCAAGTTGGCAAAAGTGGAGGGCCACAGGAGGCTGAAAATTAGTTAGGGCCTTGAATGCCAAGCTGAGTAGTTTGGACTTTATTTAGTGGACAATAGGGAGGAAGAAAGAGACAGCTTCTGATGCTGGACTGGTCAGTCAGCCTTTATCTCAGTTTACTCAAATTCAATAAACTTTTAAGCAACCACTATGCTGAGAGACATACAAAGTTAAACATGCCCCTTGTCATTACGGAGTTTAAGCTGACAGGAAGGTAAAAACATGTCATATTGTGATATTATTGTAAATTGCCGCCTGTTTATTTCTTCTGGATGGATGGTTAGATCCAACTCTTTGAAATAATTATTGGTCTCACCAAGGAAAAATGCATTTTTGGGGTGGCTAGGTGGCGCAGTGAATAAAACACTGGCCCTGAAGTCAGGAGGACCTGAGTTCAAATCCGACCTCAGACACTCAACACTTACTAGCTGTGTGACATTGGGCAAGTCACTTAACCCTGATTGCCCTGCCCTTACCCCTCCAAAAAGCAAAAGAAAAAAAAAGCCTTTTGTCCAGGCTTTGATACACAGTTAGATTCACAACCTGAAGAGCTAGTCCATTAGTGAGAGTGTGTGTATGTGTGTGTATATAATATACTTATATTACATATGTCCATCTTGTATAGATACTGTAAATGGACAATAAGTTACATGTAGAAGGAAAACTGGCTGGAGTGCCTTTAGATGACTGTGAAGTTCTTTTCGAGACCCCAAACTCCTCTCTGGAACACAAGGTTATCTTTTTAATACCAATATTCTCCAGTGTTGCTGTACAGCACAGAATCATGGTCTTGGAAAAATTAAACATGAAAGAAAGTCAGAGAGTAGTAGAAAGGTTTGCGAGGCATGTGAGCAGGCTGAAACAGATAAGGAATTACAAAACAGAGCTAGAGCAAAAGATGTCACAGTGTAATGAAAAGGAAAAAGTAATGAACCTGGAATCAGAGGACCTTAGTATAAATCCTGAGTCTGCAACTAACTTCTTGAGTGACCTTGGACAAATGATTTCACTTCTCTGGGATTCCGTTTCCTTATCTGTAAAACAAGCCAATTGAACCAGATGACCTCAAGGTCCTTTTCAGCTTTGTATCTATGGTCATAAGATCCTATTTCGGCAAAGAAATATATAAGTTTAAAAAAGAAAAAAGGCTGGGAAGAAGAAAAAATTAGGATTCCATGTGCTCCACTGGTGTCCTGGAGATTTCGGGAGAAATTGAGGATAGATCCCAGCACCTTCCTCAGATTCCCTAGGGTTGAATTTGTGGGGAAACATGAACAACAGTTGCACAAGGTTGGCAGATGTGAATGGGCTGCAATCGGCATAGTTGGAGTCAGAAGGAATACCCACACCAGTGCTGTCCAAGACTTATTTGAGTACTCCGGGACTGCCTATTATACTTATCAAATCACTTTCCAGAGAGAGAGGCCAGCATGAGAACACTAGGTGTCTGGAGGGAAGAAGCCTGTAGATACTCCAAAATTACTGTTCAGTTGGATATTTTCAAGACCCCTTTAAGTTTTCATGAATAATTGAATTTTCCAGAATAATTGACAGCAAGTGGGTCCTGTTTGGCCAGCTAGTGATGGTTTCTTAAAAGTATTTCTATTCTTTGTGTGTTATTCCTCCTCTGGCTTGGCTAACCTCACCCCCAGTGAGTCATTTAGCCTTAATCTTGACTGGCTGATGGATGGTGAAAGCCTTGGCCTCAGGCTGCCTCCTCCTCATAGTCTTGAGGGCTGGGTTGTTTGAAGAGCTACTCTAGGATATGAGTTGAAACAGGAAGATTAAAACTTTATGTTGGGTGTGGAGGGTGGGAGTACAGAATGGGGGAGTTAGATCTGAAATCATTCCCAGAGGACTAGTCTGTTCCTAGTTCCTCAAGTTTTCTTGCAATTCAAGTCATCCAGAGAGTAGACCAAACCAAATCTTACTCCCCTCCCAATGAACTAAATCCCTAGGAAGTTTGAAAATCAAGTTAATCATCCAGGAGTCCTTTAAATTCAACATCTGGGGAGCTGGAATTATCTTAAGTGGACACCTTGTGCCAAGATGAAGTAACTTCTGATGTTTCTTCCAATCCAGAGTTAGCCCAGGGTTAGCCTGGTAGACAATAGCATGTACATGTAGGGATATTCTCATGCAGACCTAGAAGGGCAGTTTTTAAGGTGACTAAAACCTTAAATCCTCCTAATGCTGATCAACTTATAGCCAACTAGGATCAGAGCATTTAGAATCAGAAGGGACCCTTGCATTCATCAGCCTGCGGACCAAGGACCATGGTGAGGATGGTGTGGGCAGGGAGGATTCTGAATTATTGCAAGAAGTCCTCAAATCCAAGTTCACATTAAATATTATCTTTTTCATCTGTAGTTAGCGCCAATAAAATGCACAGTATGATTCAGTAAAATAAATAAGCCAATTTACCATCTGTCAAAAATAAATAATTTTTATTTTAAAAATACTATCCGTATCGTTACTATTTTTCAAAAAGAGATATAAATGTTGTTATGAGTGATGAAATAAAAATTCATTTTAAAAGCTTACTGGATTAGCATTAGTCTTCTGTCATCATGGTTTGGTTGTTTTTTTTTTCAATCAAGGCATACTAATAGTATGGCTGTGAAATTTTTTTCTTTTAAAAAGAGGTCCTCATGCTTGAAAAGAATGGGAATTGGTTACCTAGCTCCTTTTACAGATGAAAAAACTAAAGGTAAGTGAGATTAAGTGACTTACCCAAAGTAATATAGTTGAGAGAGGCTAGATTTGAATCCAGTACCTTTGATTCCAGAACCAGAACTCTTGCCACTACACCACATAGGATGTGTGCTGCCAAATAAGGTAGGACTTCAGTATCCTATCAAACAGAAAGGTTTTACATAGGAGCAAAAGAATCTGCTCCTTGATTTGTTATTTCCCCAAGTTAGAATTTTGCATCACACAAGATGAGATGCAGATATGCCCCTTATTTCAAAGGCCAGTCACATGGTTAATATCAAAGCCAGGATTTGAATTCAGGTCATAGGACTATAGATATAGATTTGTAATGGGCCGTGGAAGTCACTGAGTTCCTCATTTACAAGTGCAGAAAAGTCAAGTTGATTCACTCAAGGTCACAAAGGGATTAAGTAGTAGAGTCAGGATTCAAACCCAGGTCCTCTGATTGAAATCCAACAGCTTTCTACTATGCCACACAACTCTCTACTTTTTCAGGTGCACTACAGATGCCTTATTCTATAAAAGAACATTGGTTCTTTAAGCAGAGCAGACCCTACTGGTAGACCGGCAGTCTTGGTTCTCACTGTAGTGTGTTTGTACCTAGGATGATGCTCGCTCATTGTATCAGGGGGGTTTATAAGCACCTGCATAACAATACAAAGCCTATGCACACACACACACACACACACACACACACACACACACACACACACACACACACACACACACACACACACACCTCTGCTAGTACTAGGGGTACAAACAGTCCACTTCCTACTCTCTAGGAATTTGAGGTCTAATGAGGAAGGAACCATGCAAACAAACATATGTAAAGCAAGCTCTCTACAGGATAAATAGGAAATAATTAACTGAGGGAAGACACTGGAATTGAGGAGTTGAGAAAGGCTTCCTGTGGAAGGTGGGATCTTAGCTGGGACTTAAAGGAAGCCAGAGAGGCCAGTAGTTGGAGCGGAGGAGGGAGAGCTATCAGACACGGATGACTCCCCAGAGAAAATGCTGGGAGTTGAAAAGAGTGTCTTGTTTATGGAAAAGCCAGCTGGCCAGAGTCACTGGATAAAAGAATGTGTGCCTAGGGAGTAAGGTGTAATAAGACTGAAAAGGTAAGAGGAGGCTAGATTATGAAGGGCTTTGAATGACAAGCAGAGCATTTTGGATTTCATCCTGCAGGCAATAGAGAGGCAAGGGAGTTTGCTGAGTGGTGGGAGGGGAAGCAGCTGGGGAAGGATGGTTTGACATATTTGAACCTGCTCTTTAGGAAAATCTCTTTAGTGGCTGAATGGAGGATGAATTGGAATGAGTTGGAATGGGGAGAGACTTGAGACAGGCAAGATGAAAATGGGGGTGTAGGGTAAAGTCGTTTTAAAGCATGGAGTTCTTGGGAACAAAGGACTAGAGACAGGAAGGCAGGATATGAGTGGGAGATGCAAAGTGTTCCAGTTCCCTGGAACAGAAAAAGGAATACCTTAGTAATAAATACAAAGGCTAGATAGGTAAATTGGAGCCATATTTTGGAGGACTTTGAATGCCAGGGTCAGGAATTTGGTAAGCAGTGGGTAGTCACTGAGGGTTTTTGAGTAGAAGAGCGCCATTATTATGGTGGGTAATTAGAAAATCTCTGCAGTGGTTATAAAGGGCTGATTGGAGAGGGGAAGAGACTAGAAGCAGGAAGACCAGAGATGAGACTATTACTGTGGTACTGTTGAGAAGAAATGAGGATACATATAGGTGGCTGAGGGAGAAGGGAGTGGAGAGGACAAAGAGTTAAAGAGAAGATGATAGATGAGGAGGAGGAAAAAAAGAGAGAACTTGGTAACTGATTGTCTCCTGACATTCAGCCCACGTGATCCAAAGAAGTGTCCAATAGTTAAGTGCCTGGGAGCCTCCGAAAACTATGGTGCCATTAATAACTAGGGACACTGGCTGGGGGATAGGCAAGTCTAGGGGGAAGGTGGTGGTTTTATTCGATAGTGGCAGCAAGTCACACAGGTGGAGCTAACCAATAAGGCAGCTGGAAACATGGGCTCTGGTCACATAGTTATTCCCTGTCCCCTCCCTCTCTGCCTCCCCGGCCCTAACACATCTCCTCCCTTGGACGATTCCACACACCATGCAAAGTGGTTTGTGATGCGAATCCTGAATGTTTGATGCACTTTACCCCTGTTCTATGAGAGCCTGGCTCTGGTAAGCAGGCTGGTTCTTCACACAGCTAAATTATCTAACCGGAGACTGCATTGGATGAGTTGTTGTTGTCGAGTAGTTTTAGTTGGGTCTGACTCTCTGTGACCCCATTTGGGGTTGTTGGGTATTTTTGGCAGGGATACTGGAGTAGTTTGTCATTTCCTTCTCCAACCCATTTTACAGATGAAGAAACGGAGGCAAACAGTATGAAGTCTCTCACCCAGGGTCACACAGCAAATAAGTGTCTGAGGCTGGATCTGAACTCAGGTCCTTCTGACAAAAGGCCTAGCACTCTATCCACTGAATCACCTAGCTGCCCCCATTGAATGAATACAGCTTCTAGACATGCAGTAATGAGTCTCTTTTTGGGACCCAGTGATCTGCCTCCATCCTCTCTCTGTCTCTGTCTCTGTCTCTGTCTCTGTCTCTGTCTCTGTCTCTGTCTCTGTTTCTCTGTCTCTCTCTATCTGTCTCTTGTGTCCTTTTGTACCCCTAGTACTAGCAGGTGTGTGTGTGTGTGTGTGTGTGCACATAGGCTTTGTATTGTTATGCAGGTGCTTATAAACCCCCCTGATACAATGAGTGAGCATCATCCTATGTACAAACACACTACAGTGAGAACCAAGACTGCCCGTCTATCAGTAGGGTCTGCTCTGCACTGTCTCTGTCTCTCTCTGTTTCTGTTTCTGTCTCTTTGTCTCTCTCTGTCTCTCTCCATCTCTCTGTCTCTGTCTCTGTCTCTTTGTCTCTGTCTCTGTCTCTCTCTGTCTCTGTCTGTCTCTGTCTCTCTGTCTCTGTCTCTGTCTCTCTGTCTCTGTCTCTCTCTGTCTCTCTGTCTCTCTCTGTCTCTGTCTCTCTGTCTCTGTCTCTGTCTCTCTGTCTCTCTGTCTCTCTCTCTCTCTCTCTCTCTGTCTCTCTCTCTCTCTCT
>JAQQSW010006621.1:0-13909 GCA_028646575.1 Pseudocheirus occidentalis | reverse complement strand
GAAACTGTTTGATTAAAAAAGAAAATCATCAGTTACCTTAAGAGTCAAGGTGTAGGATATTCACATCACCCCCAAGTCTTAAAGTAATTGTTCCCCTATTAATCAGCAGCTCTATTTTAAAGCCTAGAACCCAATCCTATAATTAAAATATTCTGGAAATCTCAATATTTTTAACAAATTAAAAATAAAGAAACTGATTCTATAAATAAATAATGGCTAGCTTCCTCAGCATTATTTTTTTTCTCTTTTTTTCCTAAGACTTGGTCTCCACATCTCACTACAGCTGAAAATGCAGGTGGTACTTTTGGGTCTGGTCCCATTCTCATGGTACTCTCCTACTCCTACGCCATATTTTCTAATTTAGCATGGATTCCAAATCAATTTAGCCCACTAACTCCATCATAGCAGGGAATATAGCCATGCTCTACCTTGCTGGCAACTCAGTACTAATTTTCCACATATTGTATTTAAGTCCTCATTCATTATGTGAATTAGAATGGAGATAGTCACTAGCATCAATATTGTAGACAACCAACCCAAGGCTGAATTCCAAAACTGTCTGTGTATACCCTGCACAATCTGTATTGATGTTGTCTCTAACACCTAACTCATCAATAGTACAAATAATTACATTTTAATCATTTAAAAACAAAACCATCATTTTTTCAAAACTAAAAATAATGACTTAATCTCCTCCCCACAGTTTATCAGCCTTTTAAAGAAGGTGTTAAAGCATCTGAAAACACACAGTAAGATGTGCTTAGCATTTGGGGCAGGGAGGGGGGGGTATAGTTCAAACTTTCCCCACCTTACACTGCTCTAAAAAAAAATCTAGAAATCTAGTCTTCATATCATATCCAGACAAACGCCAAAGTGAAAGCTGAGACATCCTGACTGGTGGCCTCTCCTCATGGTTTGATCTGGTAATGATCATGTTGAAGTTCACTCTCAGAGTCTTCAGTGTGGCACCAAAATAAATACTGTAAATATTGCTTGTGGACCTTCAGCAAAGTCAATAGAAACACTGAGAAATGCAGGATAATTTAAAATGGCATATTGAACTAGAGAGAAAATGTGGCTTTAGGATTAGGTAAAATGGCTATAGAGATGGACTACTTCTTCTACTCCCCACTCTGGGCACTGGTCACTAAAAGGGGAGGGAAGATAGAAGACTATTTTTATATTAACTCATTGTTGTTTTGGGGCTGAAGACTCATCTTCCTGAGTTCAAATCTGGCCTCAGATACTTTCCAGCTGTGTGATCCTGGGCAAATCGCTTAACCTTGTTTGCCTCGGTTTCCTCATCTGTAAAATGAGTTGAGGAAGGAAATGGCAGTACCTGCCAAGAAAATCCCAAATGGGGTCACAAAGAGTCAGACACACCTGAAATGACCGAACCACAAAAACTGTGAGATTCCCCACTCCCACTGGCCTCTAAGGAGGAGTACTCTATAATTACTCATTATTGAGGTTTAAAAACAAAAACAAAACCTTCTAGGCTACCTGTGTCCAAGGCCACTAATCCTTTTTTTTTCTTCCTTTGCTTTGGACTTAAGAGAAACTTTCTACTTGGCCCTTTCCTCTTTTCATAGCAGGCATCCATCCGTACATACCCATGTGCACTGGGGGACTTCTGTAAGTGGAAGAGCCTAATACAATACCCTGGGACTAAAGGGATCCTCTGAACTCGTACTGAGGCCCAGGGTTCTGGGGAAGGCCTTTGCTGGAAATGATGGTTTTACATACAGAGCCTGGAGGGGCTTTACCTGGGGGAGCTATTCCTTTAATTGGGCTTTACTAAACATCAGGTCTAAAGTGAATGAAAAAAGCAAACAAACCAAAAAACACTAACTAGGGCAAGGGAAAGATTATTTGATTCAAAAGAGAGGAGAAAAAAATCAACTCCTAGAACCAGAAATTTCCTTCATTTATACTTCTCAGCTTTTAGTATCGTATTCCCAAACTGCCTCCCACATCTGGGCTTTGGTGGGGAATAAGTGTGATATGCACATTGAATTTGGAAGTGACCCCTGTGGTTAATCTAATTCTTGGAATAAATAAGCTGTGGCCTCATTTGGATAAAATATGAACTGACCCTGAACTTTACCCAAAGGCTCAAATCAAAGATTAATTACCCAAAGTACCATTTTCACTTACTCTGGCTCACCTTTTTTTGGCTAGCTTTACAACAGTTTTACAAATCAGAAGGAAAAAAAAAAGACCACAAATGGTCCTTTTTTTTTTTCACTAAGCTCAAGAACCTAACCTAGGATTAAAATTCTAGCCTAGTGAGCCTCAGTCTAGGACTGGGCCAAGTGACTGAAATCACAGGCAAGGTCTTCGAATCAATTCATTAATCAGGAGCAGGGGTCTTGCCCCCATAGTAGTAATAATTGCAATGACAATAATAATAATTCACCTTATTAAGGGTATAAATGTATGATAAAACTTTATAAGCATTATGTCGCTTGATCCTCATGTTAACTCTATGAGGTAAATACTATTATAATATCTTTTTAACAAGTGAGGAAGCTAAGGCTCATTAAAGTTTAGTGACATGATATGCACAGGGTAAGTGACTGAGAGATTTTGAACCCAGGCCTTCCAAGTCCAGTGACTGATCTGCTGTATAACTGGCCTCTGGGGGAAGTGTCTTTGGGAATACCTTGTGAAATCTCAACACTGAATTGCGGTAGTTATTAAAAGAATGTTATATGCCATCAAGGGAAAAAAATTACTTCCTACCATTATTGTCACTTTTTAATAAGAGTAACTGTTTCCACCGCACTATCAAAAAAACAAAACCCTTTCAGTAGACATAGTTTCAGGCTTTGGATTTTCACCTGATCCTACTAAGCAGAAGAATAAAGGTCCACTTTAAAAAAAAAAATAGGCATCTTTTTTTTTACCATCACCTTCATTTTCTAGAATATTTTTCTTTGCTCCTTGAAGCAAAAAGTGATCCTTTATAAGAAAGAATAAAATGTAAAACAAAACAATTTTTTTAAATATGAGAGCTAGCCAACATATCAATCAAATCCAACATACATAAGGAATTCCATATTCATAGTCCCTTACCTCTTAAAAAGGAACAGTAGAAAGATGCATTCTCATATATTTTCTTTGTTCCAACCTTAATCGTTAAAAATAGCAGTGTCCATTTTTTTATGTTGTTGGTATTCTTTCCACTTATATTGGTGTAGTCAGGATGTATGTTGTTTTCCTGGTTCTTCTTAGTTTGCTTTGCATCAGTTCACCTAAGTCATCTCATGCTTCCCTGTATTTTTCATATCCATCATTTCTTATGGTACAGTAACTTCCATCATGTTCAGTTAGTACAGTTTCTTTTACTTCTTGCCAACCTAGGAAATGTCTACTACTTAAAAAAATACCAAAATATAGTTTTCCTACCTCCATCTAACATGGTTCCCTCTGCTCTTTCATTACCCTGTTTATTTAATGGCATTTATTTTTTCCTCTAAAGCTAATAACTTTTATCTCTGACTACATGAAGAATTTTTAAAGATTCTTGAAGCATTTAATTAGGAATGAAAACAAAATCACACCCATCTTTTCCTGTGTTTTTCTAGTTATATATGTAACATCTACTTCTAGGAACATGAAAAGTTCACTTCATTCAAAAGCACTCTGTCTATTGTGGTTTTATTGAAATGATTAGCGATTTTTTTTCTTTCTTTTCTTTTAAGATAGCTGCAGGCCCTTCCCTCCTGGCCCAGCTGCTGCTGCCTCAGACTCTAGCAAATGTGAACAAATAAAAGAGAGAGAAAAAAATTGAAAATACCTGAAGAGAATAGAGAACAGGGCGATGGGGTAAGATGGATTACTTGAATTTTCCACCAATCACTGAACAACACATTGGCTAAAGCATTGATTGATGAAGTATTTAAGTCGTCAATCTCACATCACATCCCTTTTCACAAATGGCTGCAGAAAGGGGTTGACATGGAGCTGGTATCAATGGAAGTTGGCTTTGCTACGAAATATAAGAAAGACCTCGAGTCTACAATTTGCTCCCTTGCAAGGTGTTCAATAACCACTTTCGACGACCACTTTGCCAGCAAATGTTTCACTTAACACGTCGGTATTCTTTACTCAGGACTGCCGTCCAGTTCTAAATTTATAGGCCTTTAAATACGTGGGAAGGTTTACTTTTCCTTTAGTTTTCAATAAGGTTTTCCACAATGGAGTCTACATCCCCCAGTATGAGCTGCCGCTGTTTGACAGAACTAAAGAACTAAGGTTGCATTTTGGTCCTTTTGAAGATGTGCTAATTCCCTACTTAGATCATATCAGAAATGTATTTTTAGTTTGAAATTGCCTCTTGACCCTTGGAACATTAAGGGGATATGTGATAATTGTGGTCAGATATTTGAAAGGCCAGCATGTAAAAAGTAGACTTGCTCTGTGACACTCCCAAACCAGCCAGGTATCTCCCCTAGGTGGCCACTGGAGTCAGGGAGACTTGAGTTTAAATTCCACCTACCGGCTATGTGACCATGAGCAAGTTACTTACTTCTGTCTGCCTCAGTTTCCTCAGCTGAAAATAGATTTGTTGCTGTGAGAATAAACTGAAATATTTGTAAAATACTTAGGATAATAGTGCCTGGCACAGAGTAGATGTTTAATAAACGCTTGTTTCCAATCTTCCTTCCAGAAGGTAGAATTATGGCCAACAAAATTTATGCAGATGCAGATTTCAGCTCAACATAAGCAGGCATTTTCTAATTAGAGCTGTCTAATGATGGAATTGATAGCCTCATAAGAGAACGAATCTTTCATCCCTGGAAGTAGTCAAGTAGAGGCCAGTATTAGCAAATTGCTTTTAAAAATATTCCTGAATCTGAATGCTAAAGAAGGAATTCTCATTCTCAGTGGGAGGTTGAAATGGATGACCATTAGGTGCTTCTAACGCAAAAGTCTAGGATGTCCACCTATGGCATTTGGCAGTTAATGGCCATCAGTAATGCAAAGAAGAAGCATTTAGAGGACCTGGAAATATTTCCAAATCAACAGTGACATACAGCTATTTGGCTGTTGATTCTGCAGTGCTTCCAGATTAATGTCAAGACTAGGTAGAAAGGTCAATTGAAGAGTGCCATTTAGTTCTCCATCTCTATGGAGGCACACCTGGTTAGGCTGTAAACAATTGTAATTAATTTCCAGAGGAAACACTCTTACGAGTAAGTGCTCTAGCACGTAAATTTATTTTGATGTCACATTTCCTTTCTGAATCTAATAATATTTTATGAGACCACACAGCATGTCCCTCTGCTTTACATTTTCTTTTGTTTCTCCTAAATTATGCGAAGGCTATAAAATATGATAAAAAGCCAGTCAAAGAGAGTACCTAATTCTTTTTAGAAACTTAAAAAAATCATCCTAAACAAACATTTTAAATCTTACTGGCTACTGTCCTTTTGGTCCCCAAACACTGCATAGTTTATGCAGAAATGATTAAATCTTAGTGATATATAGCATCTCTGTTTTTTTAGGACAAATGTGGTCACTTACAAATCCTCATTTGGAAGACTTGTATCTACCATTGAAATAGAATAGTTTCTAAAAGTTAGAGTGAATACACTTTTCATACGAACAAGTTGATGAATAAGGAAGTTTACCAATTTTTACAACATGAAAATCAGTTTCAGACCTTGGAAGTAAATAATTAGGCCAACTCCAGGAAATGTTAGTCTTTTAAAATTATTCCCCTCCTCTTCCCTTTTGATGCCCTTCTCTGGTACCACATCCTTCAGTGTACCCCTTCTCTGAAACACCTAGTATTCATATGCATAATGAACTCCAAGTTCAATAGGAGTCCCCAAAAAACTTGTCATCTTGTCCCAAATTTCACATGACTTGTTTGTAGACAATAGACTTAGATTCTAATGCATGAATCTTACTAAAAGCCTTTTCAGCTCAGTAGGAGCAGGCAGAGTTTGAGATTCACTGTGATAACTTTTATGAACCCAATCAGCAGCGTTATATGACAGCCAAGACAGTTAATATAGTCTCAAGTTGCATTAAGATGAACATAGATTCCTGGAATAGGCAGATGATGGTCCCTCCATACTCTGACCTTGCAAACTTCACCTAGCATATTGTACTCTTTTCTCAGCAACACAGTTTAATAAGGACATTGATGAACTAGACAGTGTTCAGAGAAGGGAAACCAAGATGGTGAAGTGCATTGAGTCCAATTGAAGGACTCCAGTTGAAGGAACTGGCATGTTTAATCTAGAACATGATTGATGTGGGGAAAGTGAGCCAATAGTGTCCTTCAAGTGTCTAAAGGGCTATCACAGGACAAAGGATTAAACTTGTCCTATTTGGCTCCAGAGGGCAGAACCAGTCTGTCAACAAACACATTTTAAGCACCTTCTGTATGCCCAAGCATTGTGCTAAGCCTTGGAATACAAAGAAAGGCAAAACCAGACCCTGTCCTCCAAGTGTTCTCACTCAAATGGGAAACAACATGCAAACAAGCTATGGACAACCAAGACATA
Organism: Pseudocheirus occidentalis; assembly: GCA_028646575.1. NCBI lineage: Eukaryota > Metazoa > Chordata > Mammalia > Diprotodontia > Pseudocheiridae > Pseudocheirus > Pseudocheirus occidentalis. Next base: position 7,385 of record JAQQSW010006621.1, on the reverse strand, counting down.
TGCAGGTATATTGGAGGTCATCTCAATGGCAATGCACAGGACTGAGAGGGACCAAGAAAGTTTGATTGAAAAAGGTGAGATTTTAGCTGAGACTTGAAGGAAGCCAGGGAAGCCTGGAGGTAGAGATAAGGAGAGAGCATTCTAAGCACTAGGAGCAGCCAGTGAAAATGCGTGGAGTCAAGATAGTGAGTGTCTTGCTTGAGTAACAGCAAGTAGGACCAATGTCACTGGGAGTATACTAACCACTGAGGAATGAATTCACATAGATTATCATGCTTAGAAAGCCTGGGAGGCTGTGGGAAAGTGGGATAGACTGGAGTAGACTGGAGGGTGAACCTGTAAAGGAGAGTGAACAGCATGACCAAGATGTCTTGTACCCATGGAAACTGCATCATGGGAATTTGCCCGGCTTTTTCTGGGAGGTGGTCCAGCAGTCAATGTCACTCCAAGTCTGAGATAAGAATAACCACCATCCAACTGTTTTTAGTTTGGAACACTTAAAAACTCCCCAAATCTCTGGCAAATGCAAGCTAAACAAAAATTTCCAGCAATTGAGTTGTTTATAAATTATGACTGAAACATTAACAGTTTAGAGTGGATATGATTTTGGGGAATTTATAGAATTTTCTAGTGCCCAATATATCACTAATTGATCAATAATAAAAATTAAGGAAAGCAGTTTATGATCTCAGGAGTAAGTTTAAAACTGGAAAGAGAACACAATGCTGATCTAAGCAGTCCATTATTTTTCTTAGTCTTTGCCAGAACAGGTACTGTATCTGTTCTTAGTTTAAAAAGCAACCAGCTGATTCATCATGGAAATGTGATATTCTTATAAGCAAACTAACATCAAAAGTCAATTGTGTAAAGAGTACACTCTGAAGAAAATGGCTTAAAATTATGCAGACAGATAAAAGTTTGGAGGCCATCATTGTTGTATGAAGAAATACAGAATGGAATAATGAGGTATACTGTAACATTTAATCGGTCAACTAAATTTGACACCTTGTACAAAAACAACAAATATATTTACTAGGTTAAGAATTCAGTTCACCTGATGCCACCATTGGGCATGCCAAGGTCACCATCATCCTTCCAGTCACCAAGATTAGAAGCCTCAGAGTTATTCTCAATTCCTCACCCTACACAGCCCATCAGTGGCCAAATCTTGCTAATTCTATATCCCTGGCAATTCTCACTCTGTCTCTCTTCTCTACTTAGATGCCCATCACCTTTTTTTGATCTTCATAACCTTTTGTCTTGACCACTTCAATCGCTTCTTAATTAGTTCCCTGTCTCAAGTTTCTCCTATTCTCAATCCATCTTCCTCGTAGCTGCCCAAGTGACATATGGACAGGTCTTTCCACATCGTTCCTCTGCTAAAGAAGCTCCAGTCTCCCTATCACCTCTAGGATCAAATACAAACTCTTCTTTGGCATTTAGAGTCTTTGAAGACCTGACTGCAGTCCACCTTTTCAGACTCTGAGGACATTGCTGCTCTTCACACTCTCTGGTTTAGTCAAACTGGTCTTCTCACTGTTCCTTACACACATTACTCCTCCTCCAGTCTCCATGTCCTTTGTTAAGCTGTCTACTGTGCCTAAATACATTCTCTTCTCAGCTCCACCTCCTACAATCACTTTATTTTTCAGTTACTTTCAGTCCTTTTTGACTCGTGATCCCATTTGAGGTTTTTGCGGCAAAGATACTGCAATGATTTGCGATTTCCTTTTCTGGATCATTTTACAGATGAGGAAACTGAGGCAAACAAGGTTAAGTGATTTGCCTAGGATCACACAATAAGTGTCTGAGGTGGGATTTGAACTCAGGAAGATAAGTCTATCCACCATGCCACCTAGCTGTCTCTTAGAATCTCTACTTTCCTTCAAAGGTTAGGTCAATTACTACCTCCTTCATGAGACCTTTTCCAATCATGCCATCCACCAATGTCTTCCCCTCCATACTACTGAGTATTTGGTTAACATGTATTTTGTATTTATATGTGTGTGTATGTATGTATGTATATATGTATGTATATGTATTGTTTCCTCTGATAGAAGGTAAGTTCATTGGGGACAGGAACAATTTCAATTTTCTTTTTGTGCATCCAGTACCTAGCATTGTGTCTGGTACATAATAGGAACTCAAAGAGTACTAAGTGAAAATATTCATAGCATTAATTTTTTGGTAAAGAGAAAAAAACCCTAGAAATAAAGTGAGTGCTCATTGTTGGGTGAACAACTTAGCAGACTGCAATATATGAATTTAATGAAATAATATTATGCCGTATAAAACAATCAACATGAGGAATTCAGAAACAACTATGAAGATTTCTGTGAACTGATAGAGGCAGAAGAAAACCCCCAGGAAACCAGTATAATAATGTAAGCAAAAATAATACCAAAAAGAAACTGAACTAAATGCAACACTGGTTCCAGAGGAAGGATGATAAAATATAGCTCCCTCTCCTTATAGATTGGGCATAATGGATGCCAAATGCTGCAAACATCACTAGTCACAATCATGAGCCCATTTCACTTTATTAGAAAGGAAGACGATATACATTAGGAAATGAACACAGTGGGTTTTTTTAACAAGCATTGCTACAACCAAAAAAAAAATCACCTCAGCTCACCCCTGTAGTTTGTATGAGCACTTTAAAATGGCCTGCCTCTTATTATTATAAAACAATATAGTCAGCTATATAGGCCATTGGTTGGAGAAATACTATATTCTGATATGCTGCATGGCAGAAATCTTGGTTAATGGTCTAATGGGAATTAGAAAAACCTGAGACTTTGGAAAGAGTTCTAAATGATATATTGGCAGAGAGGAAATACATTAATTCTACTGCTAAATGTTTTTGTTTCAATCTTTCAAAACAGGGAAGTTAAAACAGAAGGTGATGATTATGTTTGACTCTTTTGGCTGACAAAAGAGTGAAACATCAAAGGAATAGCAATCATACAAGCTACTTTCTCCTACTATTTTAATAGCTTTCCTAAGACTGTATAGGAGAGAGTGAATGACTGTGTGTGTATGTGTGTGTGTGTGTGTGTGTATTATGATCTTAATGACCCTAATTTCTTAAAATAGTCTTTTCACAGCTAGATGTTTCTTAAAAATTGTGTGTTCTGATCATTTAAACAGCCTCACTTAACATATTTTTCTTTTCATAGAAATTCACTGATTAAATCGTCATGTTAAATTGACAGACTGACTCAGATCTTATATATACTTTGGTCAGACCACATCTAAAGTATTGGGTTCAATTGTGAGCACCACATTTGGGGAAGGATACAAATGTGCTATTGGCATTCAGAACATGGCGAAATGATTAGAAACAAAACTTTGTGAGGAAATGGGGATATTTAGCCTGGAGAAGACTTGAGCAGTAGGGGGAAGAGAGGATAGCCGTCTTTAAATAATGGAAGGACCAGCATGTGGTCGTGCTTGGCCCTGAAGAGAGCAAGTTGGACCAGTAGAAGAAGTTTCAGAGAAGCAAAGTCCTAGTAATTAGCGACTGTACCTGATTTCATTGGTATAGGGAACTCTGAAATAAACTCCCTCTAAGAGTACAGGCTAATAACTTCGCTACAAATCTGAGAGTTTTCCAGAACACGGAGATGTTAAATGACACGCCTTGAGTTAGACAACCACTATGTGTCAGAAATAGATTTGAACCAGCTCTTCCCAGTTTTAAGGACAAATCTCTATCCAAGAAACATTGTCTCTTCCTAATAGCTAAGATCACCTAAATGTGGGATGGACCACTTTAGGAGATGTTTCAGCAACGGTTGGATGGTGACTGTTTTGGTTTCCTTGTTTTGGTGAAGACTGGAATTGACAGCCTCTGAAATCACTTCCAGCTCTGAGAGTCTGCGATGGTATGATATGACATATGTATGCCAACGCTATCAATGTCTGCAAAAATCTTTATTGGGGTGCCAGCACATGTATTCATTAGTAAATTAAACCTGTACTAATTTCTCTTCTAAAACAGTAATGCAATGGTGAAACAATTGAAGACTTAAATACAAATATCAATTATCTATTAGGCAATTTTCAACACTTTATTTTCATGTTATTTACATAAAATATTAAGTCCTTGAATATGAGGTATAAGACTCCTATTATCTAATCAAAGATCGTGTTCCTATCTCTTCCCCCCTACCCCCATCCCAGAGCATTAAGTGTAAATTCTCTGACTACATAGAAACAATATGGCTTCTTGACCAGGCTAATCCTCTTTCCCCATTCCACCCCATAAGTCTCAGGAAAGTTTCAGGTGTTTGATACAAGGACACTACAAGATATATTTCTGTACCAGAGTGGTCCTAAGAAGGCATCCAAATTGTCATCTGAATGAACCAGTCTCTTTCTAAAATTTAAAACAGAACTCATAGTTCAATCTCAGATAATATTAATCCTCCTGTGAATGTTCACTGCCAACAGCTTCATTTTGTTTCACCCTTCTACCTTTCCAGCTATCACCTATCTGGTTCCTCATGTTCAGTTCTCTGCCCTCCTTCAACTTTCCATCTCCTCAACTCATTCAAGACTTGTTTAGTCAATCACTATTTTCCTCTCTTCATTTTTTCCCTCAAAAAAATTGTAACTACTGATCTACATTCTGTCCCTCACTCCATAAGACCTATCATAACCAAGAATCATCTTAATTTTTTAAAATTTTTATTTATTTTCTTATTTATATCATTCATTTCCATGAGACTTTGAGTTACAAATTTTCTCCCCGTCTTTCTCCTACCTCAACTCCAAAACAACGATCCCACTGTAAAGCCCCTCCCCCATCTGCTCTCTTTTATGCCCTCCTCCAACACCCCTCTAACTTTCTGGTAGGGCAGGGAGGGTCTCCCTACCCCAGTCCCTGTATATCTTAATTCCCAGTTGCATATAGTTAATAATAATAGCAATAATAACATATATGTTTTTTATTGAATTGTTTGTCCTTCCAGTGGGTGTGGGTGACAAGGGAAGAACCAAAAGAATCTAGAATTTAAAGCTCTACAATCAAATGTTTTAAAAAAATCTTAATTTTTAAAAGAGACCCACAGCAATATGACATAACCAGAAGTGGGGAGCTCTGGAAAAAGTATTCCAAGTGAAAGTTAATATCAATCTCAGTTTAAATAACCTGAGCTTTGTAGTTTCCACAGCTGTGTAGTCACCAGGGAGTTGTCTGGCTACGTGTGTGTGTATGGATTTTTTTTTCACGTCTGTCATTTAAATTAGAGATCCAAATACACAGCATTGCACTAAAACCCATTATATGGATTTGTTAACTCCCTTGAGCATTTAAGGTCTAAAGTGAAGTGCATGTGTTACATAGGTTTCCAAATATCACATTTTTTCTTCTGTGACAGGCAGATTTCAGTTGCAATACAATTAATGGGATAAAAAGAAAACTTTAGCTTTTTCTTTAAATTTCTTTAAATTGAAATTTTAGAACACTCAACATGAAAGATTTTAGGTCCATACTGGAACAACAATAGCAACAACAAAAGGAGTATTCATTCAGCCCACCTTTTGAAATTATAATGCTTTAACACAAGTGGCTGAATTTTCTTCATCATCCTAATCCTGTCTTCAGACCTGATATTTATATAATGAGTAAATGAATAGCATTTACTTAGTACTTACAACATGCCAAGCACTGTCTTGGCTGCTGGGGGGACAAATACCAATGTGACACAGTTCCTGGTCTCACTGAGTTTACTCTCTGCTGGTAGAAACAACACATATAGGAAAGTGGTGGCCAAGCAAGAGGGTTATTGTCTTGGAAGTCACAACGACGGCAATATGACACAATGTGGAAGCCCACTAAAACTCCCTTTCCAGAGGCAATGGTACAAATGCTTTCAATGATACCTTTTGTCTTTATATCAGCCCCTGTATCCTCCCCTTCTCCCAAAGAGCCATCTTGTGTGTGTGTGTGTGTGTGTGTGTGTATTTTATAGAGAGAGGCACGCACACACACAGACACAGACAATTGTGTGTACTTTACAAAAAATGAGGAAGAGAAAAAAATAGCAAAACTCACAAATACATGGAAAAAGCCTGAAGATACATGCAATGCTCCACAACCATAGTTTTCCTACCTCTATAAAGAGGGGAGAAGATAGTGACTTATTTTGGGCAATGTTGGTTCTTTATAATTTTGTAGTATTTCCTTTACATTATTTTTGGTTGTCCTATCCATTTACATTGTTACAGTCACTGGGAATATTCTTTTCTTGGTTCTCCTGGCTGAATTTGCATCAGTTCATGTAAGCCTCTCCATGCTTAAGTCTGCTACGTACAATATGAGGAAGACTAAGAAAGATAAAATATGGTCCCTACTCTCAAGGAGCTCACACTCCAATGTGATCATAGACAAACAGCTGTGTACAAGTAAGCTACACCCATAGTAAATTGTGGGGTATTGGGGCTAGGAGGGAACCAACAGAAGAAAGCACTGGAATTAAGATGGATTGGGAAAGCCTTCCTGTAGAAGGCTGTAGCAGCAAGCACCCTAGCATGCTTGGGATGGGCTGCTGGCACAGGTTCTTTGATCTGCTTTTCTTAAAGGAAAGCAGCTTTTAAGGGGGGGGGTCAACGATCTTTTAATCACATTCACTAGTTTAGGGGAAAAGTCAGCACACTGAATTTAGAGAAAATATAAGCAGAGAAATTAGCACAAAGACCAACAGTCAGGGTTCCAGCTGTCTGAGCATAGCAACATTGCTGTACACTTTATATACACCACTGGACAGAGGGAGCTCAGAAATCTGAGCAGTCTGGGGGCTTTGAACATATGGCTACTCAGAGTCTCAACCAGGAAATCAAAAGATCCTTCTCAAGAGCAAACTACCAAAGCAAAACCCTAAACTGGTAGTTCTCAACCTTCCTAATGCCTTGGACCTTTAATATTCATGTGTGGGCATATCTGCATGTGGGTGGACTCTCCTGGAGATGGATAGAGGAGGGGCATCTCAGTTCCTAAGACCATCAGAAATATGTGTTTTCTGATGGTCTTAGGTGACCCCTGTGAAAGAGTTGTTCAACCCCCAAAGGGGTCGTGACCCACAGGTTGAGAACCGCTGCCCTAACCTCCCAGAATGTGTAACAAACACCCAGCATCTGATTAACTGAGTTCTGAGGAGCATGGAAATCCTCTTGCCTCAGCACTTAATTGGAAACTCCCCTTAGCCCAGTGCTTGATTAGCTCTAGGTCAGGCCTCTAAGTGCCTATTAATGGCAGGGAAGATCTTCAAATTCCCTTAACATTACAAGGTGGAATTTAGCTAATACTTTAAAGAAGCTTGAGAAGACCAGAGGAAGAGATGAGGAAGAAGATCATTCCAGGCATGAGGGACAGAACAAAA
>JAQQSW010006620.1:0-13909 GCA_028646575.1 Pseudocheirus occidentalis | reverse complement strand
GGTGGGAGCTGCGCCTCTCCCGTCCCTGTTCCTCACGCCTTGGTGGATGTGGAGGTGCTGGAGGCTGTAGAACCTCTGCAGGCTGGCTGCGGTGCCTGCTCGGTTCAGCTTAGCCCGGCTCCTTCCCACTGTCCCAGGCCTGGCCACGGTCTCCGCTTCAGGCTGTTTCAGTCTCCGCTCCCTGCCTATGCGATGAGCCCCTGCTGCCAAGTTGCCTTCAGTGAGAGATGGGTTCTCTGTATTTTTGTGAGTCTGAGACTCCTAGACTTTATCTGGGCTCATAATTTAATGGATGCTTAGGGTTGTGGTGTGGGAGCTGCGGGACCTTGCTGCTTTTATGCTGCCGTCTTGGCTCCGCCCCCCCATTTTCATTGTACTTTGAAGGAAGAAAAGAATAAGTATTTCTAGAGCACCTACCATGTACTAGGTACTGTGCTAAGGAAGCACTTTCATAAATAAATCATTTGATCCTCACAACTTTGTGAGGTAGGTGTTATTATTATCCCTATTTAACAGCAGAGGAAACTGAGGCATAGGACAGTAAGTGACTTGCCCAGGGTCACACAGCTACTAAGTGTATGAGGCAGGATTTGAACTGAGATCTCGGTAACTTGAGAATGAGTACTCTGTCTGCTGTACCACCAGTTGCCTCTGAAGAATAAGTTGATCTCTACCCAGCAGTTAGATTTTTCTTTTCACTAAGGTTAATATTCAAGGCCATGGGAGAATCAATGGCCTATCCTTGCGATCTCTCTACTCATATTGCATTCATGTGATTTCAGAATGTCATCATGCCATACTTATACTATGTAGCTGGTTGTTCAGTCATTTTAGTCGTGTCAAATTCTTCATGACCCCATTTAGGGTTTTCTTGGCAAAGACAATGGAGTAGTTTGTCATTTCCTTTCTCAGCTCATTTTACAGATGAAGAAACTGAGACAAACAGGATTAAGTGGCTTATCCAGGGTCAGACAGCTAGTAAGTATCTGAGGCCAGATTTGAACTCAGGAAGATGAGTCTTCCTAACTCCAGGCTTGGTACTTTATTCCCTGACAAAGGTGGGTTATATCCCACCTTAGCTACCCCTTACGCTATTGAAATAAATAACCTTTTAGTGTCTCCTTACATCCTGCCTCTCCTTTGTCAAATCCATACAGCTGTGAGATTCGATATTCCCTGAACAAATGTCTAACTGTATTATTTTTTTGCTCAAACAGGGAGCTTCAGTAGCTGCTTAGGGTCTGGTATAATAATATATTATTATTATTATATATAATAAGTATAACATTATAGTCAAATATAATAATCGTAGGCATTTATACATCTCTTTAAAGTTTTAAAAAGCATCAAGATTATCTCATTTTAGCTTCACAACAACTGGATGCTATTATTCCAATTCTGCCGTTGAGGAAAATGAGGCAGACTAGAGATTAATTGACTCGTCACAGAGCTAATCAGTGTCCGAGGCTGGATTTGAATTCAGGTCTTCCTAATTCTGGATTCATTATTCGATCTAGATGGAAGAAATCTTAAAGGCCATCAAATTCAATTCCCTGTTTCCACAAGAGACAATGTACCAAAGACATATTATTCAAAATCATATGTGAAGTAAGTACCCAAATTTGAACCTAAGCCTTAGGATCAGAGATTTAGAGTAAGAGAGATTTTAGAAAGCTACCCAGTCCAATGCCCTTATGTTATATTATGTTCTGTTCTGTTCTGTTCTGTTCTGTTATGTTATGTTATTTTTTTATTTTGCAGGGAGAAGGCAGGACAATTGAGGTTAAGTGACTTGCCCAAGGTCACATGGCTAGTATGTGTTAAGTGTCTGAGGCTGGATTTGAACTTGGGTCCTCCTGACTCCAGGACTGGTGGTCTATTCACTGTGTCACCTAGCTGCCCCACAACTCCCTTATTTTAAAGATAAGGAAACTGACACTCAGAGATATTAACCAATCTGCCCAAGGTCAGTCAAATAGTAAATGGGAGAGCTGGGGTTTGAAGCCACATCTCTTGGTTCCAGCTTTAGAACTCTTTCCAGTGTCTCTCATACTACTATGGCACTGATTGCACGCAGGCAGTATTCAATAAATATTTATCCTTTTCAGTTGATTTACGTGCGTTTGTATGTCTATATACATATATGTATGCGTATGTATATATCCACATACACGTAGGTATGTATGCATGAATATATAACTTGTAATCAATATTGTTTATAGGATGAAAAAGTCTTTTACAAAGGCATACCACAAATTATTCCATTTTATGGTTCTGCGGTATTAGCCACAAAGGAATACTACTTTGTCATCGTGAGGGTATTTTGTTTTGTTTTATTGTTGTTGTTTTTGCTGGTAGATAGGAGGAAAGACTCTTATTATCTCAATCAACATTAAAATAAACTATAACATTCCAAGCACCTGAATTTGATATAGTAGTTTTGAGCAGGAAAAGTCTTTGATCAGTCATGTTAAATAATAATAATAATAATAATAATAACTAACATTTATATTGTACTTAGTATGTACCAGGCACTGTGCTAAGCATTTTATAATTATTATCCAATTTGATCTCACAACTTTGGGAGGCAGGTGCTATTATGATCTTCATTTTACAGATGAGGAAACTGAAGTAAACAGAGGTTAAGTGACTTGCCCAGGGTCACACAATCAATAAGTATTTCAGGTCATATCTGAACTCAAGTCTTTCTGACTCCAAATCTAGCAGATATCATCTGACAAAACACATTTCCCTGGTCCAATCTCAGAGAAATGAATGTAATATGATCTGTAAGAAATAAGGAGATTCCAGCACATGATATCTTTCTTTCAAAGAAATCCACCTACAAAAGCCATTAATGGACATGTTTTGTAGTCATTGCCTATGTGAAATTCATATATTCTTGTAGGTAGAAGTTGACTTGAGGATAATAAATAAAGCAAATTCAAGGGATGTGATGCCTGCTGTGGGTCCTGGCATTGCACAGTGCTAAGCAGAACACTACTCTTATCAAACTATGTAGGGTAGGTTAAAAATCTGTCCTTAGAATTTTAGAGCTTGAAATAATCTAGTTCAACTTTTTCATTTGGATCAGAGAGAGGAAATGATGTGCCCCAGATTACACAGTAAATTGTAGACCTAGTATTAGAACTCACGTTTCCTGAGTGCACTAGTCTCTCTACTGAGCAGCACTGTCTTCCTCAGGAAATTGACAGAGCTAGTTTTTCAGTCTGCCAATATAAAGTACACATCATTTTTTCCAGCCTTTTCACTCTATCTATGAAATGTGGGAATCAGCAGCTCTGGTGTGAGGGCTTACCAAGCCCTTTTCAGTGCTACTCATCTGCCTTTTGTGTCCACCTTTTAGCCAACTGTCACCCTGGGTTGCAAATAACCTGTAGCATGCTCAGCGGTCACACCCTAGTAAAACTTTCTTGGCAAATGGGCTAAACCAAATTGAGGGTAACCAACAGGTCCCAAACCCATCAGTGAGTAAGGGAGATGTCTAACTAAGCATGTGAAGACATTCCCTAGTGAAATGGGGAGATGAGAACAATTTTTTCCAATGGCCATGAAGGTGGCTGAAGCAGATGTAGAGGACTCAGAGCTTGGTCAGACGTTGAAGACCCCAAGGGCATCCATTGTATCCCCAGTTATTCTGACTTTTGTCTTGCTCCTGGAATTTGATAACCATGGAAGCGAAACTGAGGCTGATGACTTTGTACAACTCTGCCTCACTTAAATCCAATTCACAAGCAAGTCAAAATATCATGTGTGATGTCACTGGTACTCTACAAAAATGAAGGAAGAACAACAAAAATTAGAGGAGACAACAGAAAGTTTGAAAAATAAATATAAAATAAGTGATTTGGGAGAAAGGGATTTTGTCAAACATATTGCAGAGGGAAGGTTGAATTGAGGTCTAACAAGAGGATAAAGAAAGCATCCAACAAACACTAGCAAATTACTTTTTAAAATTCCCTTACTTTCCACTTTGGGATAATCTGGATAGAAAAAAAGTAATGTAGTGCTATAGAATGCAAGCTATGTGAGGGCAAGGATTTTCATTTTTGCCTTTGCATCCCCACCACCTATGGCACCCAATGGCAGAGCATAGGACAAGCCCATAATAAATTTTTGATAAATTGAGTTGAGAAATAAAGAGCACAAAGTTCTTCAAAATTGAGGGCAAGGGCAACGAAGCCTCCAAGTGAACTAGTTCTGTTCCTTTTCAAATTCTCACTGGGTCACAAATTTAGAGACCAAGAACTTCAAGATCATTTATTCCCAAATCCTTATTTTACAATTGAGGTAGTTCATATAGGTAAATAAGTGGCAGAGTCAGAATATGAAGCCTGGGTCCTTTCACTCCAAATTCACTATTTACAGTGACTTTGCTGCCTAAAAAGGAACAGGTGATTCTGCCACTGGAAGGAAGATCATTAGGTCACTTGCGCTTTTAGCCTACTTTTAAGCTAGTGGCTTGATTTGTACTTTTGTCTGTTTATTTTTAAGGGTGTTTTGGTTTTGGTTTTTAGGGAGGTTTTGTTTGTTTTTCTTTTTCGTTTTTGCTATGCTCCAAGGAATGCTCCAGATGGTGCTCCAGGGAGGTTTTTATCGAAGCCACAAGTTGTTGGCAGCAAGGGAATATTCAAGAGTCCTGGGAGACAGTTTTTTTTTTCTCTTGTGTTACTAGGCAGCTAATCACATATTTCTTTAACAATTTATGATAAAGATGGGTGTTACAATAATAGCTTACACTTATGTACAAAAACTGGTCATTCTGTTATGAAGCAGAAAAGTGTCAGAGGTCCCTTAGTTCTTTTTCTGCTATTGTCATGGTTTGGAAAAGGGCCAAAGGTCCCCTTGCAGTTTTTTGTTTTTGTGACACAGGAAAGCAGTAAGTCCTTTCAGCACCAAGTCACCAATTCTTCAGCCCCAAATGATAGTCAGACATGAGGTTCGCTGAAAGCAGGTAGGAAATGTGTGCTCCTGCTCTGTAAAGTCAACATTATACAGCATTTAAAAATAATATTTAATACTTTATTTTTCCTAATTACATGTAAAAACAATTTTGATATGATTTTATTTTCAAATTTTGAGCTTTAAATTCTTTCCCTCCTTTCTCCCTATTGATAAAACAAGCTAATGAGTTATACATGTGTAGTCATGCAAAACACACATACATGTAAGTCATTCTGTGATAGAAAATAGAGACAAAAAAACCAAGAAAAATAAAGAAAAAGTATCTTTGATCTGCAGTAAGGCTCTACGGGTTCTTTCTCTGGAGATAGACAGTACTTCTAATCATAAGTCCTACAGAATTGCCTTGGATCATTGTTTTGCTGAGAATAGCTAAGTTATTCATAGTAGACCATCATACAATATTGCAGTTACTGTATATAATGTTCTCCTGGTTCTGCTCGTTTCACTTTACATCAGCTCATCTAAGTCTATCTATGTTTTCTGAGAGCATCCTGCTCATCATTTTTTATAAAACACAGTAGTATTCCATCACAATCATATACAACAACTTGTTCAGCCATTCTCAAATTGATGGACATCCCCTCAATTTCCATTTCTTTGCCAGTGAGGGGAAAAAAGCTGCTATAAAAAATTTTGTACACATGTGGATCCTTTTCCTGTTCTTACAGTCTCTTTAGTCTACAAACCTAGAAGTGGTATTTCTGGGGCAAAGAGTATGTTACAATTGTATAGTCCTTTGGGCATTGTTCCAAGTTGCTCTCCATAATGATTAGTTCACAACTCCACCAACAATGCATTAGTATTCCAATTTTCTCATTTCTCCAACATTTATCATTTTCCTCTTTTGTCATGTTAGCCAGTCTGATAGGTATAATGTTGTATCTCAGAGTCATTTTGATCTGCATTTCTCTAATCACTAGTGATTTAGAGTATTTTTTCACATGACTATAGATAGCTTTAATTTCTTCCTCTGAAAATTGTCTGTTCGTTTCCTTTGACTATTTATCAACTGGAAATGCCTTGTAATCTTATAAATGTGATTCAGTTATCAATATATTTTAGAAACAAGGCCTTTATCAGAGACATTGGCTGTAAAACTTGTTTCCCAGCTTTCTGCTTCCCTTCTAATCTTGGTTGCTTGGCTTTGTTTGTGCAAAAACTTTTGAGTATAACGTAATCAAAATCATCCATTTTGCATTTCATAATATTCTCTATCTCGTTTGATCATAAATTCTTCCTTTCTCCATAGACTTGCTCTCCTAGTTTGCTAACAGTATCAGTCTTTATAACTTCATCATGCACCCATTTTGCCTTTATCTTGCTATGGGGTATAAACTGTTAGTCTATGCCTAGTTTCTGCCATACTATTCTCCAGCTTTCTCAGCAGTTTTTATTAAATAGTGAGTTCTTATCCCAGCAGCTGGCATCTTTGGATTTATCAAATAGTAGATTGCTATAGTCCTTGACTGTTGTGTCTTGTGTACCTAGCCAATTCTATTGCTCCACCACTCTGTTTCTTAGCCAGTACCAAGTAGTTTTGATGATTGTAGCTTTATAATACAATTTAAAATCTAGTACAGCTAGGCTACCTTCCCTTGCATTTCTTTTCATTAATTCCCTTGATATTCTGGACCTTTTGTTCTTCCAGATGAATTATGTGATTTTTTTTCTTACTCCATAAAATAATTTTTGGAAGTTTGATTGGTATGGAACTGATAAGTAAATTAATTTAGGTAGAATTGCCATTTTATCATATTAGCTCAATTTACCCATGAGCAACTGATAATATTTCCAATTATTTCGATCTGACTTTGTGTGAAAAGAGTTTTGCGATTGTGTTCATATAGTTCCTAGGTTTGTTTTGGCAGATAGACTCCCAAATATTTTATAATGTCTACAGTAACTTTAAATGGAATTTCTCTTCCTATCTCTTGCTATTGGGCTTTGTTAGTAACATATGGAAATGCTGATGATTTTTGTGGGTCTCTCAGCACATTCTTCTTCCTCATTCCTTAATTTAATTTTTTTTAGATACTCATACCATTGAATTTAACTCGCATATATGCTTTCTGTCTATTTATACTACTCCTTTTTACTGCCCTAATAATGAGAAAGTTTTTGAGTCATAAATATAATTTTCTCATATAGAAATATAAAAAGTAAATATAATGTGAAATATAAAATACAAAAAACCTTATTGAATTGCTATGCTTTCTCTTTCCTTTTTACCCATTTATACTTGTATGAAAAAGTCAAATTTTCTATTTGGCTCTGGTCTTTGCATTAGGAATACTTGAAAGTCCTATATTCGTTGAATATCTACTTTCCCCTATTTCCCCCCACCCCCAAAGATTATTCTCAGTTTTGTTTGGTTGGTATTTCTTAGTTATAATTGCAGTTCTTTTGCCCTTCAAAATATCACATTCTAAGCCCTCTGATCCTTTAATCTAGAAGCACCTAAATCGTGTGCTATCCTGACTGTGGCTCCACAATGTATGAATTGTTTCTCTTTGGCTGCTTGCAGTATTTTTTCCTTGATCTGGGAGGTCTGAAATTTAGTCATAATATTCCTGGGAGTTTTCATTTGGGGATGTCTTTCAGGAGGTGATCAGTGGATTCTTTCAATTTCTGTCTTACTCTCTAGCTCTAGAATATCAGTACAGTTTTCTTTAATAATTCCTTGGAAAATGATGCCTAGGTTCTTTTTTTGATCATGGCTTTCAGGTAGTCTAATAATTCTTAAATGATCTCCCCTTGATCTATTTTCCAGATGATGTTTTTCCAATGACATATTTTACATTTTCTTCCATTTTTAAAAGTCTTTTGATTTTGTTTCATGATTTCTTGATGCCTCATAAAGTCATTAGTTTCCACTTGCCTAATTCTACTTTTTTAGAAATTATTTTCTTTGGTGATATTTTGTACTTCCTTTTCCATTTGGCCAATTTGCTTTGCAAGACATTCTTCTCTTCATAGGATTTTTATGTCTCTTTTACCATTTGGCCTATTCTGTTTTGTTAATATGTTATTTTCTTCAGTATTTTTTTTTGGTGCCTTCTTTATCTCCTTCATTTTTAGGTCTTGACTTTTTTCATGATTTTCTTGTTTTGTCTTTGTTATCTCCTTCCAAGTGTGTTTTGATCTTCCTTGTCACCATAGTAACTTTCTGTGCTCTCATTTTTTTTCTCTTCTTGGCTCATTTTCTATCCTGTTTCTTGACTTTTAACTCTATGCTAAAGTATGGTTCTGCTTCCCAAGTGGAAGGGGCACTGTCCTGATATTTAAGTTTTTTTTTGTGAAGCTATCTTCAGAGGCCATTCCAGAGACCTGTAAGTTTTTAGCTCTACCAATGTGGTAAGACCTAGGAAGAGATGTCTTTACTAATTTTCCTGCACTGTGCACTGGTTTGTGAGTGATCACAAGCACTCTTTTCAACACTGGACCTGTGACCAGGGCCCCTGCTCCCCTGCAGCCAAAAGCTCTGCTGTGCTAGTGCTTTTTCTCACACTGGGACAAAGACCCAGGACTCCGACCAGATACAAGTATAGGTAATGCCACCAAAAGGCTTCCTGTAAATCTCCTTCTGACTCGTTGTCCAATTCCCTTGCCATCTGTGGCCTGAGAGGTTCAGAATCCACCACTGCTGCAACTGATTCAGTTGCATCAAGATCTGTTCTTGATTTGCTGGGACCTGGTGTGCACTTGACTGTGTTCCCCTCTCACCCTGATGCAACAAACCTTTCTTACTGACATTATAAGCTGTCTTGGATTGGAATATTGTTTTACTCTTTTTCGTGATTTCTGCCACTCTAGAATTTGTTTAGGGTCATTATTTAAAGGTATTTGAAGGGGTTTGAGGGAGAACTTATAATAGTCCCTGCCTTACTCCACCATCTGGCTCTGCCTCCATTATACAGAATTTTATGCAACATTTTCCTCAAAGCAAATATTAGTATACCCATTCTACAGATGAGGAAACTAGTCCCCAGAGAGATTGGATGACGTCCTTGTGTTCTCATGGCTACTATATGGCAGATCCAAAACTTGGACCTAAGTCTTCTTCCTTAGCACTGCTCTTTTTACTAGAGCTCTGTGTGTGTGTGTGTGTGTGCCTACATTTGCTGCTATGTCTTCAACCCCTGAGCACAGAAGACATTTTCTGCCCACTCCATTCTCCTCTCTCTCTCCAGTGAAAACCCACCATGGGTATAAAGCAAAATAGCATTCCCTGTCAGGGGGAGACTGGGCTAACTATGTTATTATTATTTGGCCCTGTGGGCAGATTAATTCATTTGTTTTGAAAATGGAGCTAGAAGCATTCAGCCATCCAAATTCACTTCTTGACTCATTTTTCCCGCCTCTTGCACCCAGGAGAGAAGCTGTTGTTCACAGATAGATAGTCTAGGGAAGCTGCCAGAGCAGCAGGCATCTTTCTCTAGGGTAGTGGCCCCACAGTCATTCTCCCAGGCAGGATCCTTCCTCCAACGTGCTTTCTAACTCAACACTGCAGGGGCTAAGAAGCCACAACTTTCAATTTCCTCCCTGTCCAGTCCTTCCTGGATTAATTTTCTCACAGATTGACGGCGAGTGGAGCTCAAGGATGGTATGCTGGAGAGAAGAAGCATAGGAGAGGCTGGAAATGAGATGTTTATCAGAGAATCTCCTGACAGAGATGTGACAGATTGTATGCAAAATGTTACATATATTTTCAGACACTGTCAATACTAGAATTTCTTTCTCTTGACCACACATGTCTGTTACAAGGGATTTTTTTTCCTTTTGATTTAATGGGAAAGGAAAGGAAGAGAATGAGGAAATAAAAGCTGTTTTAGAAAAAAATTATTTTTTCATTAAAAATAATAGTATTTTACCTAGGAAAGGAGGTAGAACACATGAAGCTGCTTATTGGCAATGTGCATCGATTGCTATTGGTCTGTCTTTCTTGGCTCCCTGTGTGTCACTACTAAGCTTTGATGTGCTTAAATTGACTGTTGTGAAGATGAGTTATATTTCATGCTCTAAATTGGAGACTTAAATATGGTGTAAAGAAATTTCATAAAGTCACGGTATTTTTTTTGCCACAAGTGCCAAAAAATATCTGCAAAAAGAGAGTGCCTTTCCCCCTTTATTTTTAAAGCAGAGGATGATTCCACTGGAAGGTATTTCTCAAGGGCCCCACATCTACTGAATTCTGGATTCTTAGATTCCTTATGAGTTTTCACAACAAGCCTCCCCCCCCCAACATACACAAACACACATACACAGACTTCATGTGATGAGACTAGAGGACATCATTGACTCTTTTCATTGTGACTGACATTGGAGAAAGTTTTTTTTCTGAAACCATTTATTCAAAAATATTTCATTTGCCTCTGCAAATCATATTTTCTCAAGGCCTGAAAACTTTCAGCATAAGGTAGACCTAGTCTTAGGCAATGCTGTTGAGAAATTGAGGAATTAGTTGAATACGTAATGAGAGAGCTTCAATCAGTGAACAGTTTAAATATCTCAGTAAGCCAACACATGTCCTTCTATAATTTATTTATTTATTTATTTATTTATTTATTTATTTGTTTTACCTGTTATGTTCAATGCCCCCTTTCAATGTAGGCTCCTTGAAGAAAGGGCATTTTTCATTTTATCTTTTTATATGCAGTAGAAAGATAGTGCCTTACACATAGTAGGTATTTTTAAAAATTCCTTCTTGGATTAGATTGGATGGGTATCATTAGGTTTTTGTTTTATTTTATTTTGGTTCCTTTGGTTCTATCTGACTCATCCACAAAACCAATGTGTAATCTAAGATTACTGTTCTTCTCTAAACTTCAGTCTCCTTACTTGTGAAATGGGGAGATAAGATTAAACTAATAGCTAAGGGGCATAGGTGGTAGCTAGATAGTACAAGTGCTAGATTGTTAAGTCGAAAGAAAGGAAGACTTGAATTTAAATCTGATCTCACATACCTACCATCTGTATATAACTTTGGTTAAGTCACTTAATCTCAGTTTTCTTCAATTTCTTAATTTGTAAAATGGGAATAGCCCCTACTCCCCTGGGTTGTTATAAGGATAAAATGAGATCATATTTGTAGTGTTCTAGCATGTTTCAATGTATCTTTCTATAAAAGCTATTAGAACAGCGGTTCTCAACCTGTGGGTCACAACCCCTTTGGGGGTCAAACGACCCTTTCACAGGGGTCACCTAAGACCATCGGAAAACACACATTTCCGATTGTCTCAGGAACTGAGGATCCACACCTCTATCCATCTCCAGGCGTGTCTGCCCACATGCAGATATGCCCACATATGAGTATTAAAAGGTCGCAGCATTAGGAAGGTTGAGAACCACTGTATTAGAGCAATTGCTCTCAAAAATCCCAACTAACTAATATTCTATGATCTAAGATTATTTGTAATAGAATTAGTCCACAGCTAATAAAGTGTTAGGCCTATATCTGGAAGACCTAAGTTCAAATCCTATCCCAGATAATCTCCTTGGCATCTTGGACTGTTGTGCAGAAAATAAGAGTGAGCTGAGACCTGGGTTCAGGATAAATTTAGATATGGATTTACTGATTAAGTGCGCGACTACCCGAGTGTTCAGCACTCAAATGGGCAGTCATTTTTGGAATATAGATCTTGATTATAAAGGCTAAAACGACAAAATTATAATAGGGAGGGGAGCTAGCAAAAGCTACAATGTACAGAAGCAAAGAATAGCCAATGGTTAAAGTCTATGACTCAAGGGAGTATAGCGCATGACTCAGGGGTGCAACCTTCCTGTGAAGTGGGGGAGGGCACAGAGTGGAGGGTCATGGGATGAGGGAGACTAGAATTCCCCAGGACAGACCAAGGTCATGCTCCATGCAAAGGGGGTGGGGACCCTGCTTGGTCAGCGGGGCAGGACAGGACCATACCCTTATAAGAGCCTTACACCATAATAAGCCTGGTACACTATAATGATTCAGGGAGAAAATATGAAATGCTGATTAGGGGAGACAGAGTCAGGGAATGCCTGGAGCAATATGCCCAAATGTGCCTTTAAGCAGTTTCAAGCTATAATAGAGAAAAACAGAAATATAAGCGGGGCTTAATGGTGGGCCATAAATCAGGTGGTGTGTAGTGACCTAGGATTTGGGTTTGGGTACAATAGGACAAGTCATTTAATGTTTCTGTATCACAGTTTTTGCTTTTTTTTTGGCTGGGAATAGTAACAACATCTATCTCATAGGGTTATTATGAGAATCATATAGGATGGTGAAGTGGTATAGTGGATAGAGCAACCAGCCCTGGAGCTGGGGAAAACTGAGTTCAAATCCAGCCTCAGACACATACTGGCCATGTGACCCTGGGCAAGTCACTTAACCCCTACTTCCTCAAAAAAAGGGGGTAGGGAAGAATCATATGAAATGATTTATTAAAGTGCTTTGCAAACCGTATATGAATTGTTATTATTACTTTTTTTGAGGGAGACAATAAGAACATGCTCATCCAGTATCTATTCTGTAATATTATTAAGGTCATGATAACTACTCTGACTTTATCAGAAATACCAAGACTTTATCTTCTTGGTAAAAGAAGAAAACAATATATTTTAAAAATCTAGACATATTGAAAGAACATTTCAAGTTCTATCTCTTCCAAGGAGTTTTCCTTGACTAGTCCAGTTCACATGGATAACTGGGCCTTACATTTATGAAGTTCTTTGGGATTGTCAAAACACTTTCCATCCTAGATCTCATCTGAACCTCATAAGAGGCCTATGCAATAGCTAAGGAAAATATTTTTTTTCCTCAATTAGTAAATAGACAGCATGTTTTAGAGAGGTTAAGTAAATATTTCTAGGTCACAGAGATAGTGCAAGAGACAGGTCCCTAATTCAGACCTTTTAACTTCAAGCCCAGTGTTTTTCAACTTCCCCTCCTTCAAATACTTATTTGTGCCATTCATTTAGTACTTAGGCACATAGTTTCTTGCAGGGGTTCTAATACTAGTGTCTAGCATTGCTCTTTCACTCTGGACTTGGTGTCTGTTGTGGCAGACTTTTTAGGTCCCTATCTTTGCCTGCTGATCTACCTCATAGTTGTAAGACACCCCAGTGTACAGGAGAGGCAGCTAGGTAATGAAGTAGATAAAGGACGGGCCCAGGGATCAGGAAGATCCATCTTCCTGAGTTCAAATCTGGCCTTAGACATTTCCTAGTCGTGTGATCCTTTGCAAGTCACTTCACTGTTTGTCTCAGTTTCCTCGTCTATAAAATGAGCTGGAGAAGAACAAGGCAAAGCACACCAGCATCTTTGCCAGGAAAACCCCAAATGGGGTCCTGAAGTGTTGGACACAATTGAAAATGATCAAACAACAAATGCACGGGATACTTGAAAGAGGTTCTGTGTGAAAATTAACATGTTTGCTGCACCTGTATAGCCTGCTTAACAATTAGGAGGCCACCACAGGAAAGGAAAGAGTTCATTAATAAATCCAGACCATGAGCAAACCCAATGGCACCTTTGAGTTTTTTGTTTTGTTTTGTTTTGCTTGTCATTTGCTAATCATTAATTTCTTGAGCCACAAGGTCTCTCACCAAACTCTTAGGAAGTTACAGCTATACAGATAAGGGTCTCACTATCTTTGTGACTCTGGTCAAGTCTCTTAACCTCTCAGTGCTGTTGGCAACTCTAAGGCTGTGATTCAAAGAGAAGGTATCAATTTTCATTGGTAGAGAAAGTTCCTCACCAGAGGCCACTCATACCAACTAAATTGTAGGTATAGTGGATTCATCTGTGTGTAAAGTTGGGTTCCTAGACTCTAATAAATTCAAAAATAGGAAAGTTCTATAGACTCCAGCCAAAAAAATATGAGACTGGGCACCAAAATTTTGCAGCAAAGTCAGTCTTGATTTGAATTAGATTCACTGTCTTCTTTTT
>JAQQSW010006619.1:0-13909 GCA_028646575.1 Pseudocheirus occidentalis | reverse complement strand
CAATATTTCTTGGAGTTTTCAATTCTGGATCTCTTTCAGGAGGAGATTGGTGGATTCTTTCAATAACCATTTCTCCCTCTGATTCTAGGACCTCAGGACAGTTCTCTTTAACAATCTCTTGGAAGATGCTGTCCAGGCTGGCTTTTTCCCAGGTGATCTTAATGCCATTGTGAAGAACATGTATGACCCTGGAGAATAGGGATGACCAGGAACAGCATTCAATAAACATTTGTCAAGTACCTCTGTGTGACAAGCACTATATTAAATACCGAGGATACAAAGAAATATAAAAGATAGGCCCTGACTTTAAGGAACTTACAAGGTAAGGAGGGAAACAATGCATAAAAAGAACCTGACAAGGTAGGGGGAGAAGAGAGGGGAATGATGAAGTCCTATAGTCACGTAGGAAATGATTAGCTGTTTGCCCTGAACCCACTCATTAAGATGAAGGTCTTAGGGAAAGCTCTCCAAAGTCCACCCTCTATCTCATCTAGCTCCTCAATACTCCCCCACCAAGAGACAGCAAAGTTTATTTCAGAGATGATGTCATATTGCAAGAAGATGAATTTCTGGAGACAATTATGAAGCCCAGACGAGCAGTCAGGTGGGTAAGTAAATTTACAATATGTATAAGATAATATGAGAAATGAATGTGTGAGAGACAGAGAGAGAGAGAGAGAAAGAAAGAGAGAGAGAGGGAGAAGGAGAGGGAAAGGGAGAGAGAATGAATGCTAATAACTGGGGGATTGGGAAAGGTCTTATATTCTCTGAAGGAAGCTATAATGTGGAGGTGAGGATGAAGAGTGCTACAAATTTGGGAGTGAGGGTGGGCAGCCCTTATGCAAAGGTATGGCGATAGGAGATGGGATGTCATGTAAAGAGGACAGCAAGCACATGAGTTTGACTGGAGTAGAGAGTATGTGAAAGGACAGTTATATGAAATAAGATGGGAAGGGCTGATCTTGTGTTTCCAAGTAAAAGCACTTTTTGAGCTATGAAGTGTCAAGTAAATGGGAATATGAAGCATTACCAGGGTAGGTAGGTGCTTCTGAATGAGTGCTTAATAAATACTGACAATGATCATGATTGGAAGCCAGTGATGTTGGAAGGCACACATGTAGCTCATGTCCCGAATGAGAAGAGATCAGTACCTGAAGCATCTATACAGTTTGTACTTGGGTATCAAGACCTGAAAGACATGCTCTTTCTTTCTTTCTTTCTTTCTTTCTTTCTTTCTTTCTTTCTTTCTTTCTTTTTCTTTCTTTCTCTCTCTTTTTCTCTCTCTCTCTTTCTCTCTCCCCTCCCTCCTTCCCTTCCTTCCTTCCTTCCTTCCTTCCTTCCTTCCTTCCTTCCTTCCTTCCTTCCTTCCTTCTTTCCTTCCTTCCTTCCTTCCTTCTTTCCTTCCTTCCTTCCATTCTTCCTTTTTTTGTCTGTACCTTT
Organism: Pseudocheirus occidentalis; assembly: GCA_028646575.1. Lineage (NCBI taxonomy): Eukaryota > Metazoa > Chordata > Mammalia > Diprotodontia > Pseudocheiridae > Pseudocheirus > Pseudocheirus occidentalis. The sequence continues at coordinate 12,469 of JAQQSW010006619.1, read as the reverse complement.
GTTTGTAACATGGCTAATATGGAAATATCTTTTGCATGACCTCACATTAATAATCTATATCAAATTGCTTGCTTTCTCAAGGAGGGGAGAAGTCAGGGAGGGAGAGAATTTGGAACTCAAAATTAAAAAATAAAACACAAATGTTATAACTGTTTTTACATGTAATTGAGAGAAAAAAAGTGGAAAAAGAAAGGTTATGTCTTGCCTAAGCTCATTGACTCCAATCTATTACTTTTCTAGATTTATTTCCCATTGTTCCCTTTTTAAACACTCTACATTCCAACCAAAATGGCCTCCTTGCTATTTCCTGAACTCAGCATGCCATTTCACACCTCCATGAGTTTGCAAAGACTGTCTTGGTTTCAGTGGCGTATACTCACTTCTCACCTCTGCCTCTTAGAATCAGAGCTTATTTTTTGAGGCTTAACTCTCAGGCCCTCTCTTATGGAAAATTTCTCCTTATCTGATTTTAGAGGACCTGGGTTCAAATCCTGCCTCTAACATTTATTGCCTCTGTATGACTTTGAGCAAGTCACTTACCTTCCTTATCTATCAGTTTCCTCAGTTTCCAAATGAGGATTGGACTAAATGCCCCCTGAAATTGTTTCTTCCTGTAGTTATCCAAAATCCTCTGCCTCTCCAAATATACAGCTTCTTAACCTTTTTTTGGAGGGGGAGTATATAACATGGACTCATTTGGAAGTCTGGTGAAACCTATGGATTCCCTCTTAGAGCAGTTTGTTACCTACGTCCATGTTTTAAATAAACACCATTTTTAAGGTAGAGGTTTATTGAAAACAAAAATGCATTTTCCCTATCTATGCTCATGGACCCTTGATATCTATCTGTGGACCCCTGGTTAATAATTGCTGCTCTAAATCTCAGTGTTCTTTCTTAACATTACGTGTCTCCACAATGACTGTGTGACCCTGGGCAAGTCTCTTAAACTCTGCTCATCTTGGGTAATATCGGCGCCCAGCTCCCAACCTTGTTGTGTGGATGCAATGAGATGATATATATAAGCTGCCTCCTGTAGTGCCCGGTACAGTTTTTGTTGTTCAGTCGTGTGTGACTCTTCATGACCCCATTTGGGGTTTTCTTGGCAAAGACGGTAGAGTGGTTTTGCCATTTCCTTCTCCAGCTCATCTGACAGATGAGGAAACTCAGGCAAACAGTTAAGTGACTTACCCAGGGTCACACAGCTAGTAAGTGTCTGAGGTTGGATTTGAACTCAGGAAGATGAGTCCTTCTGACTGCAGGCCTGGCCCTCTATGCACTATGGTGACACCAAGAGTAAGCACTTATATGAGTGTTGTTGTTATTATTATTATTAATCACTCAGAAGTTTACATGTAGCGTCCTCTCTGCAGAATATAAATTCCTTGAGAGCAGGAACTTTGTTTTTCATTTTGTCTTTGTATCCCTAGCACCCAATATAATATCTTGCATACAATAGGTGCTTAATAAATAGCTGTTAAAATTGGACTCATTCATAGGGATATACTTTAAATTCATGGGAGTTCTTTTTCCTCTTAGTACTTTACCATTAAATCTCACTAGACTATCAGAATTTACCCACAATGATTAGTTCATCTTATTTTTCTCAAACTTAAATGGTGCATCATATACTAGGTAGGCCTGCCCAGAGGCAGGGGCATGGAAGACATGGCTTCTGAGGAGCTCGGTCCACTCCCAGATTGCTATTATAAAGTTAGTTCATCTCTCAGGCAAAGAGGGTGCCTGGGAGAGTTCATTTTATTCTCTTCCCAGAGTACAATCTCTCCTCAAAAGGTGGTGCTGTGGATTAAGGAGAGGCTGGAGCTGCCTGAGAGGTGCATCATGCCAGCAATCCTTCGCCTTCCCCTTGTTCTTTGCTTTGTATGTCAGAAGATGCCAAATCATTCTGAGGACATGAAACAGCCCAGTTCCCTCTGGGTTTGGTGCAGAGGCAGCTGGGGAGGTGAGGGCAGGTGGGAGAGATCAGAGATGGAGCAAAAGTGACACCAGCAGGTCTCGGGATGGGGCTGAGCTTGGTTATAGTTAAGCAAGAAGGACCACAAAAGGAAGTGGGGGAAGAGGGCAATTGGATAGATTTCTTGTGAGGGGAGATTTAAAAATTTTACCCACAAATATGATTCATGTAGATAGTCAAGCTAGACTGTTTGGTCTGATTTATGATAATAATAACTCACATTTCTGTAGTGACTTAAGGTTCACAAAATACTTTCCTGTAAGTCAGGTGGTATAAATACGATTTTAGCCTTTCACAGATGGGGAAATTGAGCCTCAGAGTAGTTACATGATTTGTTTGAAGTGACACTGGCAAATGATACAGCTGGAGTTCAGATTCAAGTATGCTGACTTCAAAGGCAGCTTGGAGTAGTCAGCCATCAAATACATCTTTATTAAGGGCTTCCTATGTGCCAGACATTATGCTGAGCTCTGGGTGTACAAAAAAAGAAGAAAGAAAAAAAAACCCATGGTCTTTACTTGCAAGAAGCTTATATTCTAATGTAGGAGGTCATATGAAAACCTGTGTTAGAAACTGTGAAAAACTGTGTTAGAGACAGCTGAATTGCCTAGAGATACTAGATTATTACATTTACAGTATGGGCAGTCTCAGAAATGGCAAATTGTAAGAACTAGGGCCTGATTTGTGGTTTTGTCAATTGTCTAGAGTTCAGAGGTGGAGAACCTTGGCCTCGAGGCCTTGTGTGGTCTTCTTGGTTCTTAGGAGCAGCCTTTTGACCAAGTCCAAGTTTTACAGAACAAATCCTTTTATTAGGGGGATTTGTTCTGTGAAGTTTGAATTTGGTCAAAGGGCAGCACTTATGGACCTAGTGGGAGGCCACATATGGCCTGGAGGTTTCCGGTTCCCCACCCTTATAGACTTAAGACAGTGGTGGAGAAAATGTTGCTAACACAACAGTTGCTAACGCAATGTTTTTGGAACATACTTACACTTCTTAGAAGACTTACCTTCTTTCAAGGTTCAGTTTAGATGACATCTCCTCCTTTATGCTTCCCTCGTCCCCCCACCAGGTGTTAATACTTTCTCCTTTCTCATATTACTGTCTATTTACAAATTTATGCATAGACTAGACAGCCAGATACATGCTTAGTGGGATTTTCAAGGAGAAGTGGTGACAGCACCCTGGGAGGTAGTGAATCTTCTATTTTCTGGGAGGGTACAATGCATCTGAGATTGCAAAGTCTCCCCAAAGTATGGCCAGGTTCTTTGGGCTCTTTGTGAAAACCTCTATCTCTTTCAAAGATTTGAACCACCAAAGAACTAAACTGTCCTTCCTTATTCAAGCAATAACTTTGATAGAGTTTTTTCTTTTTTACACAGATGCTTGATTTTGTATGGGCCCAACTTGGATCGTAATACAGGCTGCCTAATGATGAAGGGGTTGGTCCATAAACCTATAACAAGGACTGAAGTGAAATCCACTGATCCACTCCTGGGGTGTGCAGGAAGCCTGAACTGGGCACTACTGACAGCAGAATGGCAGCACTAGCTGCTGCCTGGGGGTGTGCTGAGGATGGGAAACTCCAAGCAGGCAAGGCAGTATAAAGCCACTGAAACCTGATCTCCAATTGTGGCCCAGCCATGGATGGTGGGATAACAGCAGCACCAGGCAAACTGGCCTGGCCCATGGCCATCAGGGAGCACCCATCCCCAGCTTTCAGAGGAACAAAGATGTTAGCTGCAGCATTAGTCTTCATTACCATGGTCCCTGCAAGTGGACAGATTCTGCAGTGGACTTGGGTTCAAAGAGACCTCGGATTAAATCTCACCCTAACTGTGTGACTCTGTATAAGTCACTTAACCTTTTCTCAGACTCAATTTCCTCAGTTGAAAATAGGGACAGTAAAGTGAATAATCAATAAATACTTTTTAAGTATCTGCTATGAGTTAGTCCCTGTGCTAAGTAGGCATTGCTGTGTTTTTTTCCAGTTGTGCCTGACTCTTTGTGACGCCATTTAGGATTATCTTGGCAAAGATACTGGAGTGGTTTGCTGTTTCCTTCTCGATTCATTTTTACAGATGAGGAAACTGAGAAAAACAAGTTAAATGACTTGTCTAAGGTCACATAACTAGTATATGTCAGAGGCTGGATTTGAAATTAGGTCCTCCTGACTACTGGTGGGATACTCTATCCACTGTACCACCTAACTGCCCATAGTGCTGGGGATACAAAGACCTAGTGGGGGAAAACAAAACACAAAAGGAAGCTGAAAAGTGTATGTAGGGGGCCAGGGATGATATTCAAGGTGCTATAGGAGTAGGAGAGATGGGCAAAATATTATATCAATCAGAGAAATTCCAAGGTAGTGCAACTGTTTGAGAGATGAGATTTCTGAGCTGGGGTCTCTCCTTAAATGGAGGTTTCCAAAACAGTTTATGCCCTTCTCTCACCCTCCAATTAGGGATGCAGGGGGGTAGTGATGAAGTAGAGCTTTAAGGCTGACAAGACCTTCCTGGATGATGAGGTAGGTTATTCTGGTAAAGAGGCTCCTGGTATGCAGCAGGAAAGTCAGTCAAAGAAATCCAGACGTGATACAGCCAGGTAAGAGATGAACAAATGTCAGGAATTCTTTCAGCCAGAGTATTCTCTCAATCTAAATATTGAGGTGCTATTATTACCCACCTATAGGCAGTAATCATTAGAAATATTACTTTTGCATCCATTAGTTGGGGAATAGCTAAATGAATTGTGGTCCATGACTGGGTTATTATTGTGCTATAAACAATGAATGTGAAGAACACAGATAGGCTTGGAAAAACTTACATGAATGGATGTAGAGCGAAGTAAGCAGAACTAAGAAAACAAAATAAACAATGACCGCAACAATGTAAATTAAATGGAAAGAGTATCCACCAGAAAACAATCAAAAGGGAACTTTGTGAAATTATAAGAAACAGACAGGCTCCAACGAGTACAAATGGGAACATGTCTGCACCCCAACCTTTTGTAGAGGTTGAAGGTTTATGAGTATGGAATATTGTATGGAGTTTTGGACTTTTTCAATGTATTGATCTATTTTGTTAATTTTGTCTCTTTTCTTCCTATTTTTCTTTAAAAAATTTATTTGTTATATGGAAGGAAAAAAAATAAGTACTTTTAAGTGCCTACTATGTGCTAAGCACTTTACATTGTATTAAATACTTTACCATTATCATCTCATTAGATTCTCACAAAATCCTGGGAGGGGGGTGTTATTGTTTTCCCTATTTCATTAAATGAAACAAAACCAAACCTGAAGCACATTGTGATTAAACGACTTATGGTATGGGTATCAGGAAGGGGTAGGAGGAAGTAAGGGGAATTTTGGCAATGAAAAAACAAAAAAATATAAACAAAATTTTATAAATTTAAGATAAAAAGTACAGTATCTTCAAGGGCATGTATATGATATATAAATTCATTCATTTGTCCACTTATTGGGGAGATATTCACAAAGGACCTGCTGCTTGGTGAGCTGGAGTGAGGAGATCATGAGTAGGGGGAGCAGAATAATTGTAGTGAGGCCCCCTGAGACCCATCCTCCAGCTGTGTGGCACAGCAGAAGATGCTGGGGAAACAGCATCACCACACATGGAATGCCATTTCCTGTGCTAGGCATTGTAGGGAATATATAAAAGTATAAAACATGGTCACTGTCAATATGGAACCAACGCTATTGTTCAGCCTGGGGAAGAACCTGAAAGGGAATTAATAATGACCTTCAAATCTTTGAAATTTTTTGACTGAATGAAATGTTATCTTTGTTTCAACTTGACTCTGTTCCTAACTTGTTGCAAACAGCAGATGCATTGGTCTTTTTCTCCCTGTCCCCCTGGTGACCAAGGACACAGAGGCAATTTCTGATATGGGAAAGAGCATTAGACTGGGAGTTAAAAGATCTGGATTCTGGGTTCTGGCTTTCCCACTAACAAATCTTGGGCAAATTACTCTATGTCTTTGACTCTCAGTTTCCAGAGGGCAATGAACCTGATGGCTCTGAAGTCCTTTCCCTGACTTTTATGATTTTTTGAGATAACTGACTGTGGTCGGGGTATATGTTCATACTCTTTGCTGACTAAAGCCTCTGTTACTATGGATGGGCTTAAGTTACACCTAGTCTCCAGACCTGGCTGAAGCTATGACCATTACTAAGGAGACCAAGATATCACTTATTATTGTGGTGTTGTTTTCAGTCCTGTCTGACTCTCTGTGACCCCATTTGAAGTTTTCTTGGCAAAGACACTGGAGTGGTTAGCCACTTTCTTCTCCATCTCATTTTACAGATGAGACCAAGGCAAGCAGGACAAAGTGATTTGTCCAGGGTCACACAGCTAGTAAGCATCTGAAGCTGGATTTGAACTCATAGCTTTCTGGTATGAACCTAGCTGTTCTGGATATCACTTAGGAGAGCATAGTTGTTAGTTTTCACAGGTTGGGTTCATTCAACCCATCTCATTGTCTGACTTGTGTATTTGGCATTTAGCATATTTCATCATGTTGGTTAGTGATTTTCCTTCAGGGCAGGGACCATATTTTGCGTCTTTGTATCCCTCACATTGGTCTAGCACCTAATAAATGTTTGTTGAATTGAATTCCTTCTAGACTGCCAGAATTTTTTTGTTGGACTGACCTAAGCCTCTGTTTTCTAAGTCCAAAGTGAGTCATCTATAGGTCGGTGAGTCAGGCTCCCAGTAGAATGTAAAGCTTCTTTATAGCAGGGCTGTGTTTTCCATCTTCCTCTTTGAGGCCTAGCAGAGGAACCCGAATCTATCAGACATTTTGATAATGGTTCATTGCTTTGCATTAAATCACATTTGATTATTTGGTGTCAACTGGGCAGGTAGTTGCTTTGGATTAAGTTTAGTAGAAACTTAATACCCTGAAGTAGGTGCTTAGTTGGTCAAGAAACCAGAGATTTAGAGCCAGGAGGAATATAAGAGTCCCTCTGATAGAGCTCCTCTTTTGGCAGATAAGAGAAATAAGACCTGGAGAAGTCAAGAGTCTTGTATGAGGTCACACAACTAGTGACAAGAGTAGAATCTGAACCCAGGTCCTCTGACTCCAAAATCCATTTCACTTCCTACTATATCTTGTTTCCTCTTATAGTCAACATATTTTCTTTTTTTTTCTTTTTGGAGGGCAGTTGGGGTTAAGTGACTTGCCCAAGGTCACATGGCTAGTTTTTTTGTGTTAAGTGTCTGAAGCCAGATTTGAACTCAGGTACTCCTGACTCCAGGGCCGGTGCTCTATTCACTGTGCCACCCAGCCGCCCCCATATTCAACACATTTTCACAATTGATTAGGAGGAGAGCAGAGTAAAACCAAGTGGCTCATGCCAGCCATCAAGCCAGATTGGCCTCATGTGTACTGGGTGTTAATAAACTGATCTTTCTATCCAATCATTCCAAGCTACTCTCTGGCTTTCTTTATGCCAGGGGGCCCTGAGGACTACATGTCTTCTCCAACCCTCAACTCCTCCATTCCTTCTCCCCATTTCTACCTCTAAGTGTGAGAATAGTAATCGAATTAACAGTACCATTACTAGAAAGTATATGCCAATAAGTTATTGCTCTGGTGACTTTATTTATCATTCTTATAACTTCCCAGTTCAAATCACCCCTCCTTGGTCACCACTACACTGTAGGCATTATCTTCTCCTATTAGAATGTAAGCTCTTTGAGGAGAAGAACTTTTTCTTTTGTATTTTTATTCCCAATACACAGTAAGTTGTTAATTAATGCTCATTCATTCCTGCATTCATTCATGCCTCCCTAGACATGGAAACTTTGCTGTTTGTACTTCTCCTGGTCTATCACAAGTGAGAAGCCAGGAAACCTTTCATGCTGATCTCACCTTTCCTCATGCAAGGCAGAAGAGAACAGGACTGATGAAAAGTCCCCACTTGTACCCCACAGACATGACCTCATTCATCCTCACTGCAGCCTGAGGACAGGGAAGGAGGGGTGGGGCTGATTCTATCTAACACCCAAAGGAGACACTGAGGCACAGAAAGGAAAAAAAAAGCCTTTGCCTGGATGCTGTCTATGACATTTCACCTCATATACCAAGGGCTATGGTCTAGTTCTTTATATGATGGCTAAATTGGGAGATAGTATATTCTGCTGGGATAGAAAGAACGGTAATGCAGAGATGGAAGGGCATAGAGTCTTTGTAACTGATGAGACAAGAAGAGACAGATGCAATGGAGCTGGTGAGACAAGCATAATGGTACCTCAGAATCACCATCACCACTTACAGATCTATGGCTTTGTCCAGGCTGGCACATAGTTGCCACTTCTTTTCCCCGTTTGATGGAGAGGGATGGCAGATATATTCCATGGGTGGCCAGAAGGAATTTGGTCAACACTTTGCTTAGCAACCACAGCGCAGCACAGCACAGTTATAGTTCCAGTAAACCACAGTATGGCATGTCTCCAAGAACTTTGGTAAAGCCCTTGTTCAGCTGCAGAAATGAACCTAGGCTTACTGTAGGATGGCAGTATGACACAGAGGAAAGAACAGTGGCTCTGAAGTCAAAGACACTGTGTTCAAATGCTACCTCTCACCATGTGACTTTGCGTAAATCAATTTACATTCCCCAGAACTCAGTTTTCTTATTTGTAAAATGAAGCAGTTGGATGAGATGGCCTTTGAGGTTCCTTCCAGCTCTAGAACTATTATTTCTCAAGCTCCTCCTCCTACAAACATATTCTAAACTGTGAATGTGGCCACATGAAAGAAACCTGTCTCCTCAGAATGATTTGCCAGTTGAACGACCCAGGATTGTCTTTCTAGCTGACTATAAAACCTCCATTCAAAAAAGAAGATTTATTGCTGTTCCTAGTTCCTAGTGGAAGAGGAGCAGGAGGAAGGAGGATTTATGCTGAGCTCCAGGGGTTGTCTGTTAGAGAAACATAGACTAGATCTACAACCTCTAGTCTATCTGTGACTCCCTTTTCCTTTAGCATTCTGGGAGGAGAGTGACTGCTCTCTGCTTTGATTAGGTAGCCTGACTGTGTCCCTGTAATTAAAAGCCTCAGCTAGACCCTATCTCATGTCTGAGTCACACAGAGGAGGGTGCAGTTAACAGGCCCTGGGAAAAATAGTCTTTTCTCCCCACCCTTTTGGAGTGTGAGAATGAGCCTTTATGGCTGTGTCTACTCAGCAAAGTCATAGAGAGAATTGAGGAAATTATCTGGTAATTCAATATAGGGAGGTATGAGGGGAATAAATTTCACTTGAAATATACAAAGTGATGGTCCTAGCCCAAATAACTTCAATAGGATTATCAATTCAATTTGATTCAATTCAGTAAGCATCTATTAAATGTTTACTGTGTGCCAGGAACTCATAACTATTGGAGGACTGTGAAGTAAAAAAACAAAACAATCCCTGTGCTCAAGGAATTTATATTCGGATGGTTTATAACTGAAAGAACTCTTGGACATCATCTAGTCCCATGCCTTTGTTTAACAGAAGAGGAACCTGGTGCTCCTGGTGATTACATCACTTGCCTCAGGTCATACAGGTACTTAACTGACAGAGCCCAGATCTTCTAAGTCCAAATCTAAGATGGTTTCCACGTTTTTTCTCTAGGGTGTTTGGTCACTCCCCTAAATTCTCCGTGAAATTTTGGATGTGTAGGTGCAGCCTGTGTGAATTGTCATATCACATTATCTATATACACATGAACATTTATATATTTATATTAATATAATATTATTAAATATATATTATATAATTATATATTAAATAAATATAATATAATATACAATATATTAATATTTGTATATTATATATATATATATACATAGTGTGTTGTGTGTTGTGAGAAAAATTGAGAGACAGAGATGGGGAGAGACAGAGACACAGAGACAGAGAGAAAGTTCATATTGGATCACTCCTCCAAGATGAAGAGACTGATAACGTGTGTCATACTGTAGAATTCTTCCTGCCCTTTCAACCTGACCCTCCCAACATCCCCATGTCCTATTATTCTAGCAATACACTGCAGCTCATCTCTTTTTAGAAAGCTCCCTGAACTGACAGAAAAGAAGTTATGCCTTCCCTCAACCACATCCTCTCCAAGGTGAAACTCCTATGTATTCTTTCTTCCCTCCTTACTAACTCCATAATACATCTAACCTCCCCCGCTGCTATTTTTCAACCTTGAATTGTGATTTCATTAGTTTAAGAGCCCTGAGTAAGATGGTTTGTCACTGATTTTGTACTGATTCCCCACTGATACTGATTGACTCCTGTGCTGAAACTTCCAGACTTAGAGCATTATCTAGAGAAATGAGAGGTTAAATGATTTCCCTGGGGATCACACAGCCAGTATGAGTCAAAAGTGGTCCTTCACTTCTATGCATCATCGTTTCAAAAGATGTCACTCAATTGTCTATTTTCCCAGGGGTAGCTGGTGGTGCACTGGGTATGATGGAGTCATGATGATGAGTGTAAATCCAGCCTCAGATGTGACCTTGGGCAAGACACTTAGCATCAGTTTCCTGAGGAATAAAATAAAAGCTTCTTTCTTTCTCCTCCCTCCCCCTTCCCATTTTTCCTTTACAGATTAGTCATTACTTGTCTTGGGTGACAAGAATCTAGTGTCTGTAGGACTAGATGATTCTCTGCAGACCTGTCACATTAGCACTTAGTAAAAGCCCGGTAAGTTGGTGGTACCCATGGAGAGGAAATATATTTCTTTTCCACATGGGACCATGTGAACAAAAGCTTTTTATGAGTAGGACTGGGCTCTGCAGATAGTCCAGAGGTGGCTGGCTTAACAAAAGGAAAACTATTGATATAATTGATCATATCAATAATAAATATAACAAAAGCCATATGATTATATTATTAGATGCAGAAAAATCTTTTGATAAAGCACAACACTCATTTCTATTAAGAATACTTGAAAGCATAGGTATAAATGGATTTTTCTTTAAATTGATAAGAAGCATTAACCTAAAACCATCAGCAAGTATTATTTGTAATGGGGATAAACTAGAAGCCTCCCCAGTAAGATTAAGTGTAAAACACGGATGCCCACTGTCACTAATATTATTCAATATTGTATTGGAAATCCTAGCAATAGCAATAAGAGAAGAAAAAAGAAAGAGAAGGAATCAGAATGGATAATGATGAAATAAAACTATCTCTTTTTGCAGATGATATGATGATATAGTTGGAAAATCCTAAAGATTTAACTGAAAAGTCAGTTGAAACAATTAAAAATTTTCACAAAGTAGCAGGATATAAAGTAAACCACCATAAATCATTAGCATTCCTATTTATCAACAACAGAACCCTGCAAGAAGAGATATTAAGAGATACCCCATTAAAAGTAACTCGAGACCAGGAGTGGGGAACCTGTAGCCTTGAGACCACATATGGCTCTCTAGATCCTCAAGTGTGGCCCTTTGACTGAATCCAAACTTCACAGAACAAATATCCTTAATAAAAAGAGTAGTTCTGTAAAACTTGGACTCCATTAAAAAGCTGTACCCAAGGACCTAGAAGGCCACATGTGGCCTCAAGGCCACAGGTTCCCCAACCCTGCTGTAGACAGTATAAAATACCTAAGAATATATCAGCCAAAACAAACACAGGAACTATATGAAAGAATTATAAAAATTTTTACATGAATAAAATCAGATTTTAATAGAGAAATAATAATTGTTCATGATAGACAGGGACAATATAATAAAAATGACAATTTAACCTAAATTAATCTATATATTCAATGCCATCTTAATTAAATTGCAAAAACATATTTTTACTGAGTTGGAAAACATAATAACAAAATTCATTTGGAAGAAAAGTCAAGAATATCAAAGTAACTAAAAAATATGAAAGAAGGAGGTTCAGCAGTACCAGATCTTAAACTATTTTATAAGGCAGTAATCATCAAAACCATCTGGTCCTGGCTAAGAAATAGAAAGGTAGATCAGCGGAACAAAGGAGACATATTATCCATAGCAACCAGTGACTATAGTAATCTTGTGTTTGACAAATGGAAAGACTTAAGTTTTTGGGATAAGAACTCATTATATGGTAAAAATTGTTGGGAAGGCTATAAATTGGCCTAGAAGAAATTGGGCATAGACCAATCTCTTATACCACGTACCAAGATAAGATCAAAATGGATATATGACCTTGATATAGAGAGAGATATTACAAGAAAATTTGGAAAGCATGGAACATACTTCTTATCAGACTCATGGATAGGTGAAGAATTTGTGAATAAATAAGAGAAGAGACCATTGTGAAGTATTGTAAAGCCAATCAACAGTAGATTCCTAAAAGAATGCTACTGTGAACAGCTTTTAAGATTCCGATTACACAGTATTAGTGAACACTGTTTATTCCATTACAAATCAATATTCAGTACAATAGTCACAGTATCAACAATTCACAATATTATATATTCACAGTATCAATAATTCACAATATTA
>JAQQSW010006618.1:0-13909 GCA_028646575.1 Pseudocheirus occidentalis | reverse complement strand
ATGAAAGAAAATCATGAAAAGAGAGTCAACAACTTGACTGAAGAAAATAATACCTTAAAAAATAGATGAACTCAAATGGCAAAGGAGGCCCAAAAAGCCAATGAGGAGAAGAATACCTTAAAAAGCCAAATTTGCCAGATGGGAAAAGAATCTCAAAAGCTCACTGAAAAGAATAATTCCTTCAAAATTAGAGTGGAGCAAATGGAAGCTAATAACTAGGAGAAATCAAGATACTATTAAACAGATCCAAACAAATTAAAAAATAGAAGGCAATGTGAAATATCTCACTGAAAAAAACACTGACTTAAAAATTATTGGACTGCCTGAAAGCCATGATCAGAAAAAGAACCTTGAAATCAACTTTCAAGAAATTCTCAAGGAAAATTATCCCGCTATTTTAGAACCAAAGGGCAAAATAGAAATGGAAAGAATTTGCTGATCACCTCTTGAAAAAGATCCCCAAAAGAAAACTCCTAGCTATGTTATAGCTAGGTTCTGGAATTCCCAGATAAAGGAGAAAATATTACAAGCTGCTAAGAAGAAACAATTTTAATACTGTGGAAACACAATCAGGATAACACAGGATTTAGTAGCTTCTTCATTAAGGGATTGAAGGGCCTGGAATATGATATTCTGGAGATCAAGGGAGCTAGGATTAAAACCAAGAATCACCTATCCAGCAAAATTGAGTATAATGTTTCAGGGGAAAATATGGTCATTCTATGAAGTGGAGGACTTCCAAGTATTCTTGATGAAAAAACCAGAACTGAATAGAAAATTTGACATTAAAATTGAAGAAGCATGAGAAGGCAAACATGGAACAGAAATCATAAGGAATTTATCAAAGTTGAACTATTTACATGCCTACCTGGAAAAATGATAATTGTGACTTATGAAACTTTTCTCAGTATGAGGATAGTTGAAGGGAATATAAATGTATATATATGTAATACATACACATATGTCTATATAGGAGGGTATATATGTATATGAATACATATGTGAGTGTGTATATATGTGTACATAGACAGAGGGCACAGGATCGATTGACTAGGAAAGGATGATATTTTTAAAGGTGAAATTGAGAAGTGTGAGAGGAATAGAATGAGAGGAGGCAGGGAGAGACAGAATGTGGTTAATCATCTCATATAGAAGAGGCAAGGGGGGTGGCTAGGTGGTGCAGTGAATAGAGCACCAGCCCTGGAGTCAGGAGGATCTGAGTTCAAATCCAGCCTCAGACACTTAACACAAAAACTAGCCGTGTGACCTTGGGCAAGTCACTTAACCCCAACTGCCCTCCAAAAAGCAAAAAAAAGCAAAAAAAAGAAGAGCCAAGGGATAACCGTTACAAGGGAGGGGAAGAACAGGAAGGCAAAAGGGAATGAGTCAACCTTATTCTCATTGAAGTTAGCTTAGGGAAGGAATTACATACACTCTAAATTGGGTATCTTGCCCTACAGGAAAGTAGGGGGGAAGGGTATGAGAGGGGGGATGAAGGAGGGGAGGACAAGGTTTGGGGGAGAGTTGTTAGAAGCATACACTTCTGTAAAGGGACAGGGACAAAGTAGAGAATAGAACAAGTGGGGAGCAGGATAGAATGGACGGAAAATAATCAGTCTTTGACAATATGTCCATTGTGGAGATGTTCTGCAAAAGTGCACATGTATGGCCTGTATTGAATTGCTTGTCTTTCCAGTGGGGGTGGGTGATGAGGGAGGAAGAGAAAGAATCTAGAATTTAAAGTTCTAAAATCAAATGTTATATATATATACATATATATATATATATATATATGTGTGTGTGTGTGTGTGTGTGTGTGTGTGTGTGTGTGTGTAATTATAATTATTATTATTTACATGCAACTGAGAAATAAGATATACAGGCACCAGGGTAGAGAGATCCATCTTGCTCTACCAGAAAGTCAGAGGGATGATGGAGGAGGATTATAGGAGAGAGCAGATTGAGGGATGGGGTATACAGTGGGATCACTGTTTACCCAGTGGTGGGTAAGGGAAAGATGGGGAGAAAATTTGTAACTAAAAATCTCATGGAAATAAATGATATAAACTAAAAATAAACAAAAGCCAACCAAAAAACCTCTAATGTAATAAATTTGATCAGGTGGGAAAAATTCTTAAAAAAAATGATATCTTTAAAAGATGAGCCTTTGTTTACTTTATAGAACTAAACAAGATAAGAAAAATTAATTTGGAGGATCAAGAGGTCCAGAGTCACAAGGGAAATAATAAAAAATGTAGAACTGAAGGAAATATAGCATTACCACATCTCAAACTTTATTATTTAGTATAATCCTCCAAACTCTTTGATACCGGTCAAAAATAGAAAAAAAAAAGTAGTGAACTAGGCTGAAAAAGCAGGATAAATAAGCAGCTGAATATAGTCATCCAATGTTTCATAAACCCAAGAATAGAAATCACTAAGGTAAAGATTATTTGACAGGAAGAACTTGAGAACTTGGAAGGTAATTTGGTAGAAATTAGTTTTAGATCAACATTTCACACCATATAACCACAGTAAACTTCAAATAGAAAGGTGACTAAAAAAAGTTCATATCATTTAAAAATAGGAGGAGGCATCATTCAGATCAATAGGTGTGGGGGGAACTAAGCAAGAGATGAAGAGAATCATAAAAACTAAGATAGTTAATTTAAAGGGCAGTTTTTAAAAAAGCCTTTTTTTTATATGAACAAAAGCATTGCATTTAGGAAAAGAAGCTATCAATTGACAAAACCTTTTTGTGAAGTGTCTCTGATAGAAGGTAGGGAATTGGTTAAAAATGTATGAAATCAAGAGTCATTTGACCATAGAAATGATAAAATGTCGTAGATTATGACCAAAGAGTTTTCAGAAGAAGAAATGAAAATTAAACAATAACGATGAAGATGAAAGAAAGAAAGAAAGAAAGACTCGCAAGGAGACTATGGCTATGGCCCAGGTAAGTGGTTCTATGATTGTTATATTCTTAAGAGAAATTTGCAAATAAGTGAGAAAATCATCCAATTACTTTACATTCATTGACCCATTGCTACTTCTCAGAAGAGGTAAACAATAGAAAGAATGAGTACATAGAAGAGTTCAATTTTGCTGCTCTTTGTGATAGTGAAAAGCTTAAAACACAATGGGATACTAAGTGATGACAGAAGAAATGGATCAAAAGAAAAAATTTAAAAAAGAATAAAGTAAGTGAAAAAAACGTCCCCATCTGCCTTCATAATCCACCAGCTCTTTGCCCGGGTGTGGGCGGCGTTTCATCTCATGAATCCTTTGTACTCGCATTAGACCGTTATGTTTCTGAGAAGACCTTAGTCATTTTTAGTTGATCATCGCATAATGTTGTTGATACTGTTACAATGTTTTCCTGGTTCTGTTCATTTCACTTTGCATCCATTCATACAAGTCTTTCCAGGTTTTTCTGAAATCGGCCTGTTGATAATTTCTAATTGGACAATAGTATTCCATTACACATATATACCAAAACTTGTCCAGCCATTCCCCAATTGATAGGCATTCCCACAATTTCCCATATGTTACCATCACAAAAAAAGCTGATATAAATATTTTAGCACACACAGGTCATTTTCTCTCTCTCTCTCTTTTTGTTTTTGGAGGGGGAATGCAGTGGAGTTGGGGTTAAATGACTTGCCCAAGGTCACACAGCTAGTTTTTTTGTGTGTTATATGTCTGAGGCTGGACTTGAACTCAGGTCCTCCTGAATCCAGGGCCAGTCCTCTATTGACTGCACCACCTAGCCACCTCTTCTCTCTCTTTTTAATGATCTCTTTATGATACAGAGATTGTATGCATTGGTACTGCTTAATCAAAGATATGTGCAATTTGGTTACTCTTTAGGCATAGCTCCAAATTGCTTTCCAGAATGGTTGGATCAATTCGCAGCTCCACTAACAGTGCATTAGTGTCCCAACTTTCCCACATCATCTCCAACATTTATAATTTTCCTTTTTTTTGTCATATTAGCCAATCAAATGTAAAGTGGTAACTCAGAGTTGTTTTCATTTATATTTCCCTAATCAAAAAGTGATTTAGAGCTCTTCTTCATATGCCTGTATATAGCTTTGATTTCTTCATCTGAAATCAGTTGGAGAATGGCTTGTACTTTTATAAGTTCAGTTCTCTACATATTTGAGAAACGAGGCCTTTATCAGAGACATATGCTGTAAAGATTATTATTATTTTTTTTTTTGCTTTTTGGAGGGCAGTTGGGGTTAAGTGACTTGCCCAAGGTCACACGGTGCTGTAAAGATTATTTACCAAATTTCTGCTTTCTTTCTAATCTTGGTTGCATTGGTTTTGTTTGTGCAAAAGCTTTATAATTTAATGTAATGAAAATGATCAGTTTTACATTTTGTAATGCTCTCTATCTCTTGTTTGATCATGAACATGCAACTCACTTAACTTCTTTAAAAATTTGGATACTAGCACTTGGTGCTACATAGCACTTGGTGCATGTACATTTATTATTGACATTAGTTGTCTATGATACCTTTTAGCAAGATGTAGATTCCCTCATCATTAGATCCATTTTTGCTTTTGATTTGTCTGAGATTGATATCTCTACATTGTTTTTTTTTTACTTCTGCAGCCCCTTTCCTTTACTTCATCTATGTCTCTCTGCTTCAAGTGTGTTTCTTATAAGCAACATATTTTAGAATCCTGATTTTTGATCCACTCTGCCTTCTGCTTCCATTTTACAGGAGAGTTTATCCCATTCATATTCACAGTTATGGTTACTGACTGTATTTCTCTCTACCCTATTTTTCCTTCTGTTTGTCTTGTCTCTCCTTTCACCGTCTCCATCCTTGACAGTGTTTTTCTTTTGTCTACCACCTCTCCCAGTCTGCCCGCCCTTTTGTCAATCCTCTCCCCCTCTTCCCCTCATCATTTTTACTTAAACTTCTCTCCTCCTACTTTTCTGTAGGGCAAGATAGATTTTTATGTTCAACTGACTGTGTATATTATTCCCTCTTTGAGTCAATACTGATGAGAGTATGGTTCAAGTGATGCCCATTACCCACCCTCTCATCTTTCCCTACACTGTAATGGTTTTTTTTTGTACCTTTTCACATGAAATAATTTAACCCATTGTACCCATTCCTTCCTTCTTCACCCAGTGTGCTCCTCTTTCTCATCCTTTAACTTTTTAATGTCATTCCCTCAAATTTACCTTATGCCCATACCTTCTGTTTTTGCATATTCCTTCTAGATATACTACTAGTGGTTCAATTTTTAAGAACTATAAGTATCTTCTTCCTATGTAGGGATGTAAAAAGTTCAGTTTCCTAAATTTCCTTATGTTTTCTCTTCCCTTTTTTCCTTTCTAAGTTTCTCTTGGGTTTTGATATTGGAGATCAATTTTTTTTGTTCAATTCAAGTCTTATGAAAGCTTGAAATTCTTCTATTTCATCAGATGATCAGTTTTTCATTTGAAGTATTATGCTTAATTTTTCCAGGTAAGTGATTCTTTGTCGTGGTCCTAGCTCCTTTGCCTTCTGGAATATCATATTCTATGACTTCTGATCTGTTGCTGCTGCTGAGTCCTGTGTAATCCTGATTGTGGCTCCCCAACATTTGAATTGTTTCCTCCTCGTCATTTAATGTATTTTTTCCTTGACTATAATTCCTATAATTTGTTCTATAATTTATATAGTTCTATTACAGTTATTATAGAGGTCTATAATATGACTATACTGTTTCTTAGGGTTTTTATTTTGGGATCTCTTTCCTGAGGTGATTGATTGATTCTTTCAAAACACGTTTTGCCCTCTGGTTTCAGGATATGAGGGGAATTTTCCAAGATAATTTCTTGAAAGACATTATATAGGTCATCCTTTTAATTATGACTTTCAGGTAGTCCAATGATTCTGATGTTGTCTCACCTGGATCTATTTTTCAAGTCAGTTCTTTTTCCCATGAGCTATTTTATATTTTCTTCTGGTTTTTTCATTCTTTTCAATTTGATTATTATTATTTTGCTTTTTGGAAGGGGGAGGGAAGGGCAATTGGGGTTAAGTGACTTGCCCAAGGTCACATGGCTAGTAACTGTGTCAAGTGTCTGAAGCTGGATTTAAACTCAGGTCCTTCTGACTCCAAGGCTGGTGCTCTATTCACTGTGCCACCTAGCCACCCCCAATTTGTTTGGTTCTTGATATCTCATAGGGTAATTAGCTTCTACTTGTCCAATTCCAACTTTTAAGGAGTTGTTTTCCTGGGTTAATTTTTGTACTTCCTCTTCATTTTGATCAATTGTACTTTCAAAGGAGTTGTTTTCTTCAGTGGATTTTTGTATCTCTTTTTCCATTTGCACAATTCTACTTTTTTATGCAGCTGCTTTCTTTTTCCAAGTTGTTGACTTACAAAAAAAAAGTTGTCTGGCATTGCTCTCATTTCTTTTCCCAATTATTTTTCTTGCTGTCATATGATTTTAAGCTCTTTTTTGAGCCCTTTCATGAGTTCTTTCTGGGCTTGAGTCCACTTCCCATTTTGCTTTGCTGTTTTGTCCATAAGTGTTTTGACATTGCTGCCCTCTTCTGAGTTTGTGTCTTCATCTTCCCTGCCACCATAATTGCTTTCTATAGTCAGATTATTTTGTTGTTGTTATTGGTTTTTTGCTCATCTTTTTTTGACCTTTTTCTTTTTTAAAAAAAAAAAAAGAAATTGAATTCAGCTCCCAGGGTGCAAGGGGCACTGTCTCAGTGTAAAGCCAAGCATGAGTAGCTTTCCAGAGGAGTGCTGGCATGAATAGCTCTAAAGTTATGATCACATAGTATAGTGAGCTCTCCATTCATTCAGCAATAAATGAAAGGAAAACATTCACAGAAACCAAAGTAACACAATGTTATAACATAACAACTTATCACTAAAGTGGCCACATAGTTTTCACCAAAGTGGCCACATAGTTTTAAGCAAAAGATATTATTCAGAAAGTCCTTAACTCAATCATCCTTAAGGAACAAACCTCCTTAAGGGACACAAAGTACAAAGGTCAAAGTTCTCCATTCCTATGTCACATTTTCTTAATCTCTCAATCAAAATGACTTCTTTCTTCTTGATTGGAGATTAGTACAAAGTAGAATGTTCTCCCACCCCTAGGTCACAGTAAATCATGAACACTAAGTAACCAAGGAAAGATCTTTTCATTTTGACTTGAGGCTGGCTCCAAAATTCCATAGTTCCTTTTCCATGGGTCCAGCTTCTGCCTGAATTTACCCAATCATCACCTGGATCCACAGGAACACAGTTCTCAGCTCCTCATCCAGCTCCTTGTCTAGTTCCTTGTCCACTTCCATATTGAAGCTCACAATGTCCACTTTACCTCAAGTCTTTTGCAATTTCTGTTTCTGAGAAGATAAAACTTAATAGATCCACAATAACATTCATACACATTGCCAGCAACATCATCAATTCACTATCTGCCTGTGAAATCAACCCAGACCCACAAGCAAGGTCTAAGAACTCAACACACATCATCATTGTGGTTCCAGGAGTTCTGAAAACCCTCTCCAGGACTTCTGTAAACAGACAACAAGAAAATCCTCTTTCAGAGCTTCCAGCAAGGTCCCAGGGCTTCTGTACAAAGTATCACAAGCAAAAATCAGCACAGACAGAACAGATAAACAGAGTGCTGGCCTCCACAACCATTCCCCTTCTCAGTTCTGCTCTCTCTCAACTTGTGCTCAGCTTTTCATCTGGTAATTAGATCCTCTCTGTTCTGCCCCTTCCTGTTGCATCAGCAAGTTCCTCCCACTGTTGGTTTCACAAATTCCATTTTTTTTTCTTTTTTGGAGGGCAATTGGGGTTAAGTGACATGCCCAAAGTCACATGGCTAGTAAGTGTGTCAAGTGGCTGAGGCCGGATTTGAACTCAGGTCCTCCTGACTCTAGGGCTGGTGCTCTAGTCACTGTGCCACCCAGCTGCCTCCCACAAGTTCTGTTTCTTAACAAAAGGCTTGATATAATCATGGGCAAGGCTCAACTGAAACAAGACTATAAGTACTTGTTTGCTTGTCATTACACTCAAGTTTCTTGTGCCAGGGGCTGCACTGATGTTGCCTTGAGCCTCATGGGGGACCCTTGTGTCTGGTGCTGCAATGACCTAGTAAGGGGGTAGCTGGTGCTGCTTCAGGCCATAGGGATCTGGCAGCTTATGTGGTGCTTATCTGGGTTCCTAGTCCTGGTGTCTTGTGTGTACTGAAGTTAGTGGGGTGTTTCTGCATTTCCCCTTGGCTACACTAAAATACATGGTGGTCTGGCCACTGGATGCTGCCAATCTACAAAGATTCTTGGGCTAAAAGATTGTTTCACCCCATATTTTTGCTGGATCTGCTGTTCCACTATTTGTTTTTGGATGCTATTTAACATATTTTTTATGGTAATTTAGTACTTACTCTGCTATCTTGGCTCTCAGAAGTGTTTCTTCCTCTTTCAAATTGGGACGCTAATACTTTCAATGCCAACATCCTAGGGCTATTATGAGCTTAAGGTGAAGGTGATTGTGGTGCTATCTGAAAGGGCTTTGCAGATTTAAATGTCTATGTAACTGTCATTTATGCATAGGCTGCATTTATTATAATTAATGGAGTCCTTTGTTTTCAACCTTTTCCTTCTGTTGATAATAAATCTTATTAATGTGAGAATATAAGCTTTTCAAGAGTAAGAAAAATTTCATCTTTTGTCTGTATCCCCTGGGATGAAAACTTTCATATTGTTTTGATCCAAACCTATGATTTGGTTACTGTAGCAAAACCATGGAGAAGAAACTCCCTCTAACAATTCCAATCTGAAATTTTTCCACACCTTTGTAGCAATAATGCAATATTCACAACACCCACTGTGGTTATGAATATACTGGTATAGTTGTGAATCACAAAATGTAGCAGACTTTCCACATGGAGGGTAGAACCAAAGCCTTTATTCAAATACCAGAAAACTGAGTCCCAGAACCAGAAAGCCAGTTATTACAGTAGCCACGAAGTTGACACACATGTTTAATGCAGTGAACACCCACATTGCCAAGCCTTTACAACAGAACAGGCTCCCTCAAGCTGGGAACCTCCTCTCTCACTCAAGGTAGCTCCTTAGCCTGGTTCTTGGAAGTTCTTAGCAGAAATTCCCAAAGGAAAGAAGCTCTCAGCAGAAGTTGAAGAGATGCTGAGAGAAATTCTGACTGTCCTGCTGATGCTCTTCCGTATATACAGTATAGCTCCTACCCATTCTGCCCCATCCTGTTACATTAGCAACTTCCTTCCAAGGTGTTAACTATTTCTGTGTTAATTAAATAGCTTAAACAAGGTGTTAACTTGAAAGAAGGTGTTAAGTACCTGCTTACTTGCCAAAACAAAGGGGCATGGAAGATCTTCAGATTCCATTAACATTACAACCTTTCCTCTTACAGAGCTTCCCAGGCACTAAAGGACTGAGTACCTTTGCCCATATGAAATCATACACCTAATATGTGTCAGAAGAGGAGTTTGGACTCAGGTCATCATAATTCAAAGGCCAGCTCACTGCCCAACATACCAGAATGCTTTTTATGGTAGATGATTAGTGAGTGTTCAGTTAAATTGTATTGCACATGCTCTGGTGAACACTTCCCTAATTGTTATCTCAGCATTTATTCCTCTTCTCTTGTCATTGTGTTTAACTACATTATGTTACAAAGCTCAGAAATTAAACAGGACAACATATTACTACCTTATGTTTTTTTTAAAATTTATAAGCCCTTAAACCTTTTCTTCACCAGTATAGTCTCATAGATAAGAAGCTATCAGCACCATGGTCAGAGTAACTATCAGGCTTCTCGCCATTGAGCTGTCAAGTGTGCATTTACCTTTTATTTAGAAAACAGATAAAAGAGATTTTGTTTGGTTCTAGGGACAGAGGTGTCTAGCTCAACCAGGCATGATTGTCATTTCAGTAAAGGCTTACTATTGAATTTGTCCTGTTCCAGAGCAGGAAGCTGGAAGTGCCCAAAGCAACAGCTGGAAAAATGATTTTGATTTCTCTAGATGTCAAGGGGCTGCTTGTTTATGATGCACTGCCATTCAGTGTGTCTAAACACTTTTTGCAGCTATGCATCTTGATATAAGCAGTTAAATGAAGTTAGGGCTAAAATTGGTTACAGGTTCTTCATAGAATAATCAAATTTAGGGTGGTAAAGTGAGGTCCATATGTTCAGAGCTGGAAGGAACCTTTGAGTCCACCCAGTAAAATGATCATCTACTTAGAGCTGAAGGGACCAAAGAAGCTATGAAGTTCAATCTCTCATTTTATGGATGAGAAAACTGAGGCTCATAATGGATAGGTGACTTTCTCAGGGCCACACATTAAAGGATCTGGGCCAAACTGGAGTGAGTCTGATGCCCTATCCATTATACTGCGCTGCCTCTCATTTTACAAATGAGGAAGTTGAGGTACAGGGATAAGTGCCATCTCCTCATTGCACACAGATGGTAAACTGAAAGTAGTAAGTGTGGTAAGAGACAAGCTTGGGATTGTAACTGGCTCCTGTCTCTCCAAATCCAAGGCTCTCTCTATTTACTCTATCACACTGCTGTCATCTGATACCCAGGGAAATAAAGTGATTTCACTGAAACAATCATAAAGTCATTTGATTCAGTTTATTTCACCAAATACATGCCCTACCTTTGCCTCTGAAAATGGCAAGTCCTTCAGAAGCCGGCTTCACTTGTGAAGGGCGTGTGGAATTAATAATGTCATAAATAGGTGGGAAAATTGTTTTGGGAAAGGTGATCTATTCTGTCCCTCCAAAAATTAGATAGGGTAGGAAGTTTCCAGTTCATGCATCCTAATAGTGGAGACTTCAACATTTATAACTGAAATGGATCCATCCAAACTCATATCCATAGAAGCAGACTGTGTGGATGCTTAAAACAGACAACAGGACTAAAGGTCCATAGAGCTGGCAGGGTTTTTAGAAGGAATATGCCTATTCACTTCCCCTAAAACCTTTATGAAATGCTTCTCTTGGAAATGCAGGGTGAGTCAACTTAGTGTGACTTACAGAATGTGGGGTTGGAGTCAGGCAAATGATGGTTTATAAAAGAATATGATGCAATTAACTGTGTAATCAGGGGCATGTTACTTAGGATCTCTTAGCTTCCATTTCCTCAACCATAAAATGGAGAACAACCATAATACTTGTAGGACCTATATCACAGGGCTCTTTTTGAGGCTCAGAGAGGATAAAGAGCTTCTCAAACTAGAGATCTCAGTAGAAAATGGCAGTTATTATGATGATGCTTTCTCCTTGCTTTGGAGAGGTGGGACGAGGACTGTGAAACTGTCACACTTTGATGTGTTGATCCATTTTGCTTGTTGATTCATTAGTAATGTTGATTCATTGCACTCTTTCATGCAATCCTTTTTGTTATTCTTGGTTAACAAGGGAATGGTTCTCTGAATAAAAAAGGGTGGGGTATACATATACACATACACACACACATACACACATACACACATATATATGTAAATGTATCCACACATATGCATACGTACATACATATGGAATAGGAAAGACCCAGATAAATGGCACTGCCATTGAACCTGTGTGCGACATGCAAAGTCCTTACCCAAATTAAACTCAGAGGCCTCTCGAGGTAGAAAGTAGAAAGGAGTTTATTACCATCTTGCAAGAATGGGCGACTCACACCAAGTGCATTCAATGCATTCTCAGTGTCAGACCATGCCAGACACAGAGAAGATACATACTTTTATAGTCCCCTATCTAATCACAATCCCCCTCCCTAGCCCCCTTCCTCTTGGCTCATTCCCATGAGCCTTAAGGGTACAATTTGAGATGCAATAATCGAACCCAAGTACAGTGATGAAATATCTGTATATTGAGCAAGTGCAGTTGTTTTTAAGTTTAGCTGTCTGTTAACTTTGGCACACTCCTACATTTTTCAGGACCCCTTTTCTTTATATCAAAGAACAGACAATGTGAAAGCCTGTGTCCTTGTCCTTGTTCCTGTAACACTTCATGGTCAGCTTGCCTTTACAGTATAACTGGCCAAGGAACCAAGCAGATAGGATTATGCTGCACATTTAGTAATCTAAGAATTCTTGTACAATCCCCATCCTTGTTAGTCTCTTGACCTGGGTAACCATACTGAGATGTTGGCATCCTGTGTTCCTCTCCTCCTCTCCTGGAACACTTCAGGGTCAGCAGCTTGGTTTATTTATTTATTTATTTTTGGTTACAGGATAACTGAATTGAAAACCTAACCTTAAATTCTATGAGGGTCCCCTAGCCTAAAGTTTATTACAGGTCTTCACTGTATCTTGCACAAACCCAAGAATGTTAGTGCTAGAAAGAAATTGAGAGTCCAACATCAGTCCACATTCAACCTGCTCCAGCCCCCTTATTATACAGATGAGGAAACTGAGTCCTAGAAAGGTGAAATGACCTGCCCAACAGAGAAAAAATGACAAGCCAGGATTGAAAGCCAGGTCCATCAATTCAAAGTGCCCTTTCTATTGGAGTGAACTGCTTCCCGTGGTTATAACTTAACAGAAGGTGATTTAACTTATATCCTGACTCTTGTCAAGATTCCATCTAAAATATCCAGGTTGCAAGAAATGAATCCTGCTTAAAGTCAATTCAATGAACCTCAATATAATGCGATTTACAGGTTATTTACTAAGCAGCTTGTGCAGCCTCCTGAGATGGATTGAGAGTCCCAAAGTCCAGGAGTAGGAAGAAGATTCTTTTACTGACCAACCTCTACTCTGCTGGGACAACATCGATATTCTGTTTAGCTCTGGGGGCCACATTTTACTATTTATTTGAATGCTAATAGCCCCTGGCATTTGCATAGGCCTTGGCAAAGCACTTTGTCCATGTTATCTCACATGTTGTCACAGCAACCCTGGGAGATCAATGCTTCTCTTATCCCCACCCCTTTCCTGGCTGCACTCCAGACTTTCCTAGTCTTTCTTACCATGTCCCAGACACTTCTTCACCCCCAAAGCTCCTGCTACTTCAATTTTGCACATTGGAAACACCTGTGCCACTGCATCCTCTCCCAGAATCCTATTTAGGGAGGAGGCTCAGGGCAGCCATGTTTTAATTCTTCTCCAGACTATGCTCCTGATTCTCCTGGACTTTTGTGTCTCTCACTTCCCCTCTCCCACCTTTCCAGCTCCCTTTTTATATGTTCTTTTCCCTCATTAGAATGTAAGTTCCTTGAGGGCAGGGGCTATCTTTTATTTCTACTTGGATTTATTTGTACTCCATGAACTTAGTGCAGTATCTGGAGCATAGAAAGGCTTGTCTAGAGGCAGCCAGGTGGTGAAGTGGATATCACTGGGCAGGAGTCAGAAAAACCCATGTTCAAATTGAGCCTCAGATACTTGCTAGTTGAACCACCCTGGGGAAGTCACTTAGCCTTTGCTGGCTCATCTTCCTCAACTGCAAATTAGGAGGAAGTAATAGCATCTACCTCCCAAAGTAGTTATAAAGCTCAAATGAGATCATATTTGTAACCCACTCAGCACCTGCAACATAGTAGGTACTTAATAAATGCTTGTCTTCTTCCTTCACATAGCTAGTAGATGTCTGAGGGAGGTCACATTTAAACTCAAGTCTTCCCAAGATCAGCACTTTATTTAATGCTTCACCTCACTGTCATGAATAAGCTAGAGTGTCCATCGGAGGGTGTAATGTTAATGAAATCAGAAGATCTTCCATGCCCCTTTCTATTGGCACCTACTGAAGGCACTTGGCACCTCAAAGGCTTAGCTCCTTACTTCCAGTTAACTCCTTAGGAGTAATCACAGCTGGAGTTGAGAGGAGAGTGGATTGGAAACACCTGGGGCAATCTCCTCATTTATAAAGCCAGAAGAAATAAAGC
>JAQQSW010006617.1:0-13909 GCA_028646575.1 Pseudocheirus occidentalis | reverse complement strand
ATAGCTTCTAGGCATTCTTCAATTGTCTTGGAAGCATTTGGTGTGGGAGTTCTGAGTTCTGGGCTCTCTTCCTCCCGTTCCATGCTTTGATCCTTTTTGGCTACAAAAAAGGATTCTAGAGTTTTATTGCAGTTCTTATTTTCTTTCCTTTTCCTCATGTTGGCCAGTCAATTGATTGTTTGTTTTTTTTTTTTCTCTGTGAAACTCTGCTTCCAGGGGGGAAAGCTCTGTTCCAAATCGCTGGTGTTTTCCCAACTGCCGGAGCTATTAGGGGGGTGTTGCAAGTTTCCCCAGCTTTGGCTTGCTGAAAGCACTCCCCAGGACCACCACCCAAGACCACGATCCAGATCCAGGCCGCTCAATGCAAGAGCACTTGGCCCTGATCTATCGATTCAGCCCCCCTGCTGAGTCTGCAGGCCAGGGGCTCTGAAGCAGCCTGGTAGGGCTGGCCGCCTCTGATTCCAGCAGTTCCCTTCCCCCACTGCTTCCTTGCCCCAGGGGCAGATTGGCCGAACTGCTTTTCCTACCCCAAATTAAGTTTCAAAAGTTTCACTTTCACTTTCACTGACCCTCTAATCCTGGTTTGGTGGATGTGAAGATTCCCTCTGGTGCAATAGATCTCTGAAGTAGACTCCAGCTGAGGCCTGTGAGACTCAGCTCCTCCTGGGCCCTGGGGCCTAGCCTGGCAGCTGGTTTTGGGCCAGGCTGGTTTTTTATTTTCGCTCCCTGCTTGCTGGCCTGCTGGTCGAGCCCCTCCTGCCGAGTTGCCCCTCTGCAGTCCCTGTTCCTCACGCCTTTGTAGATGTGGATGTGCTGGAGGCTGTAGATCTCTCCTGCAGCCTGGCTGCAGAGCGGCTTGGCTCAGCTCAGCCGAGCTCCTTCCCACCGCCCTGCGTGGTTTCGGTTTCAGGCTGGGCCAGCCTCTGATCCCGGCCGCCATGATGATCCCCTGCTGCCGAGCTGCCTTCAGAGAGAGATGTGTTTCCTGTATTTTTGTGTGAGTCTAAGTGTCCTAAATTTTGTTTGGGCTCATATTTTATGGGTGTTTAGGGTGGCGGTGTGAGAGCTGTGGGACCTTGCTGCTTCTACGCCACCATCTTGGCTCTGCCCCCCCTAATCTTTTCTTTTAAAACTCTAAGAGTATTGGACCATAGAAATTAAAATGTATTCCTATTAAGTTCTTAAAGGCCAGGTAAGCTTTGTTATTGTGAAAAGGCTAGTTGGGAAAGTTCATTTAGAAAAAAGTTAAAAATCCTTTTGTACTTAGGAATTTGTGAAATTTAAAATTTGTAAAAGGATTCAAACTTACTGTGACCTTTAATTGCCTAAACAGTCAGTGCAAATTTTGGCCCTCTGAATTATATCTGTCTTCAATGGGGTATTCACCATGCTTTATAACCCCACTGGTCAAGCTATTGTTGAAAGAAAAAACTGCACCCTTAAAACTGCTCTTCAGTAACAAAGTGGGGGGGGGAACTTGGTACCTGGGAACCCCGAGATGAATTCTGGGGTTGTCATTACTGACCATACAATTGGCAATTCTAAAATGTAACTGTAGCTACTGAATGGGTGATGTGAAAAAATGTTAAGGGACAATAGTAAGGTCTGCACTCTGTGCGCAGCCAAGGCTTTTTGTGTGTTTCCACAGATGACAAGAAGGAAGTTTGGATACCAGAAAGGAGAACAAGGCCTGTGTCAACAAATGCAGAAACCATGAACTTGGCCCACCCCCAGGACAAGAACCAGGCGAGCCCTATAGTGGAGGAGAAGGAGACAGAGCCAAAATGAGGGCAAGCGGGTCTTACATTTTTGAATTGTAGGACTGATGTACCTACTTGCCATTGGGTGGACCAGAAAGCCTATGTTTCCTGACACAATGATATGAACATTAAAAAGACACATGAAGGGTATTCTAAACTTATTGGTTTGAACACTTCCCCAACAACAACAGTCTTTTCTGCTCTTGCTCCTAATGGGATATACTTGAGCAAAATTGACCACACAATTTGTACAAGCTTATGCATTCATGTAGGGAAACCTTAGCAATGTAAATATCACTAGGGTTGATAAGCATTATGATGGCACATGTATTAATTGTATGATTTCTGAATGTCATGATAATATTTCTTTGGGTCAATTGCTATTTGTTATAAGAAGAGCGGGTATAATTATGCTTCCTGTGGAGAGTGAAAACTGGTTACTGATGAATGCTGATCGTTCTGTTGCTCAAATCAATCACCAATTGGGTTTTAATCGAAAAAAGAAGTGTATTTCTTATATTGTTGTTGGGGTAATTGCTTTAATTTCTACTATTGTGAGCAGTGTTGCTATGTCTACTTCTGTTAGCACTGTACAAAATCAGATAGTCACGAGGAATTTTGTATATGTATTTCTGTATTTGTAAACAAAAAACCTGAGTCAGAATATAGCATAACCCAAATTAGAAATCATCTTAATGGGGACCAAATCCTGAGGCACAATATAGTTGATTGGATTAAGAGAGCTCAGGGGATATTACCTGGGCAAACACAACAAATTATAACCTACATAGGAACAGGGGTGGCATTATTGGTTTATGTACCTGCTTACCCATCCTTATTTCCAGTTTTTCTTGCATCATTCAACAAGTTATATATAATGTCCAACTGCATGATTCTGCCCCTGGTCCTATATGCTATAGGGGGGATGAAGAGAGCTCCCAGAAGTCTTTGGGGCTTTGTTAATTGGATGTTCCCCCCTCCTATAGGCAGTATAGGAGAGAAGCCGAGAACTCCCCAGAGTCTATTAGGGCTTTGTTAATGGGATGTTTCCCTCTCCTATAAATAAAAAAGATGGGGGAGATGTTGTAGGCCAAGACTTTCTGGGTCCTTAGCCACATTAGCTCCCCGGTTCTACAAAGGTCATTAGACAGATATGCAAGGAAAGTATAATCTTGTCGGGTGGATGCTCTCATTGGTTTCATGAATATCTAAAGAAAGTACTGAGTTAATTTGCAAGTCTTGATTGTAACACCCTATTTGTGCCTCTGGACATGGTCCTAGGATAAAGAACTTAACGAGTGATGGACTTTGGGCTGGGGTAGAAAAAGATGGAGACCAAGGGTGGTTCCTTGCTTTCTGCTAAGAGTATATAAACCTTGTATCTTCCATGTGTCTTTGGCTCTGTATGAAACAGGTCTGCAATAAACAGACTATGGAATACATCCCTGTCTCTCTCCCTCTTTCTTATTCAGCTAGAACCTCTCTCTCCCTTTATTTCACTCAGCTGGTAGCTAGGCCCAGACTTGCTAGCCGCAGCAAAGCCCCAGCAAAGCCCCAGTTTCCACACTTGTAAAAGTGAGCTGTTGAGCAATCTTTGAGACAGACTGCTCCACTTCAGATGAAGAGAAACTTTGGAGCCTGGATGTGTGGG
This sequence comes from Pseudocheirus occidentalis, assembly GCA_028646575.1. Classification (NCBI taxonomy): domain Eukaryota; kingdom Metazoa; phylum Chordata; class Mammalia; order Diprotodontia; family Pseudocheiridae; genus Pseudocheirus; species Pseudocheirus occidentalis. Next base: position 10,498 of record JAQQSW010006617.1, on the reverse strand, counting down.
TTCCTAGGATATATTATTTGAAGGAAATAGTATTGTCTTCTTCCTACCCTGTAAGAGAATTGGGTACAGAACAGAGTTTTGGGGAGTTTTAAAAATTCCACTGAATTGTCCTCTAAGGTGGAAACACTGTCTCCATCCCAGTAATCTATGTAACCAGACTCTGATCCCTTCTTCCCATGTGCAAGACTCCATCTCAAGTCAGCTGTATTTAAGGTATGCTTGAGGTTCTTTCAACTCCTTTCAGCTCTAAATACCATGATCCAAGGAACTCTGAGGTTTAATATATTTGAGAAGCTTTGCCTCCAATTTGTAAAGGGGAGACCATGTAACTGTTCTTAAAAGCATGATAAATCCTACAGTCACAGAGAAATGGATCTAGAATGGGAAAGTTCTTCTTGTCTATTGTCTCCAATCCCATTTATAGATGTGGAAACTGAGGATCAGAGAAGTCAAATGACTTGCCTAGGGTCATGTAGGAAAGATGGCAGGACTTGGATTTGAATCTAGGTCACCTGACTCCAAATCCAACAAACTTTCTGCATGTAATTAATATTATTGTGAGACTCTGAAGAAAGAAAAAGGATTAGTTTGTAACACTTACCTTAATTTTAGCTTATAGTTATTCCCTGAGTGAGTCTCATGCTTCTAAATGTAAAAAACAAGAATTGTTTCATTTTGACATGACATCTTTACCAAGAAAGTCAAATTACAATATTGATAGACTATTAGTTTAATTAACATTCTCTCCCAAGTACTTAAAACATAAAACTTAAATTATTAAATGGAATTCATAATTTATTCATTATTGTCACCATCACCTTTCTCAGTTATACATGGGATCTCCTTTTGGAAGGACATCCTGCAAAGCTGGTTTAAAGTAAAGAATATTTCCTTTTCCTTTATTGACAAGGCCCAAGTCCATCACTATTATAAATGCTTAATGACTTTTCCATTTGTTTTTCCAGAATGGAAATCCATACAGGCCAGAGCCTAGCTGTGTAACCTCTGAAATCCTGCAATGCAGACACAACTGTAGGGTTCAAAAATCCCTGGATGGAAGTGTTACTGTTGGTAACTTTGCCCCATTGAAATGGAGCTCAGATCTATCAACTAGTACAGGGCTGGAGGTTTGTTTATTCACACTGCTGTCCTGCCAGCTTCAAACGAAGAGATTAAAGCCTGGGAATAACACAAGGAATACTTAGTGATATGTAGGTAAATTCTTTCATTGTTTGGCTTGCTAAAACATATGTACCTTCATTGTCCTTTGTCATATGCATCTCTATTGGTTTCTGCAATTTGGCCTTATCAGTGAGAAAAAAACAATAACCTTTATTCTGGGTGTTGTTATGAGGATGAGACTACTTTGAGTTCATTTTTTCATGAACAGATCCACTCTGCTGTCATATGTGATGCTGTCAATGCAAAGTACATGCTGAGAGATTATGTTCTGCCCCTCTTGTATGACAAAGGTATTTGGGAATCACTTGTGCCAGATTCCACAGTGTAGCCCTGAGCATCAGTGGTCTGTCTATAAAGGCCATTTTAATTTTTTTGATGTTATAATTTCATTTAGGTATCACTTCATCAGTGATATACATGACACTGGATCCTCGCTGTGAAGCTGTCCTTATGGGTCCTGGCACTATTATGGCTTCTAGGTGAGGTTACCTTATTGGGTTACTTTAGTGACTAAATCTTTTTGAACTAAGCCCAAAGCTGGGAACTGAATTCTGCTTGTTGATAAACTGTCACAGCAAAGTTTCATCCATCTCAAAAATCTTCATGAATTGAAAACAGTTACTTTTTAAGGTATTGTTTTGAAGTATGGAAGCAGAGCAGAAGAGTGCAAAATGTGCCTACATTTGTAATGAATTTGGAGTTTGCTAAGTAGGTAAAATTGTTCAAACAAATTAAATGAAAAATTTTAATTCCCTCGAAATAAACAGAGGAAAAGGTAAATCAAATAATCCTGAAAAGATAAGACTCTTTCCCTAAGCCTCAAAATCTCCAGCTTAAACAACTTGAATTACATACCTGTGAAACAATAATTATGGGAAACAGTAATAAAAAAAAACAACCTAAAAAAAAGAGAAGGGAAGAGAAAAGGGAAAATAAAAGCCAGGCATGCAGGAATGAGTATACTTTAATACAAGGTACCCAGGGTCAACATCTTTCTGTGTCGTCTGGGGATGCCCTTATTCTCCTCACCAGCAGTAGCAAACCTTTAGGCCCAGATCTCCAGAGACTAATATCCCCGCCCCTGTAGCCCCCCCACTGCAGTGGCAGCTAATCCACTCAGTCTGAGGACTTTGCCATGATAATGAACTGTTTTGATTGGTGAATGAATGAAAACCAGCCCTGGCCCATGCTTTATATCCTATCTGGACACCCATCAGGTCCCTGAGATCCCCCCAACATCTAAACATCTGCCCTGTTAACAGGTATAACAAAATGAAGCCTGTTTTTGCTTTAGGGTTCTAGGACTAGCCGAACTGCCTGAGGACTGAAGAAGCATGGCTATGGTTTTGGTATCCTGTCTATTTTGATGTTGTTTTGCCAGATTTGTCTGCTGGTGAAGGACAGTGCTGTTGTTGCAGAGGTCCTGGAACCTTGCTGTTGTCTCAGAAACCCTAAAGAAGGATTTTCTTGTTGTATGTTTACAGAAATACTGTGAGAGGGTCTTGCTGAGGTTTTCAGGAGTCTGCAGGCAGAGTGAATTGATGAGGACACTGACAATGAATATTGTGGTTTTGTTAAGCTTTGTTTCCCCAGTTACAGAGATTGCTGAGAACTTGCCTCAGGTCAAGATGAAGAAAAGACCTCTCCTTGGGTATTGAATGCTGTGATGAAATTGTGGCTTACTAGTGACCTAGGGGTAGAGGGCTTGTGTATTTTCTAATGATTGTATTTAGTAATTAATGATACTTAGTAACTGATTGCTAAATAAATGACTGATTGAGTTAACCTAGTTGCCCCATGAGTGGAAGACTGATTATTGTATTCTGAGATGACTGAATGACTAAGGAGGCAAACCTCCTTAGGGATACTAGATGATTGTTCTTTGTTCTAAATGTTGTGATCACTCTGGTGAAATCTGTGTGGCCATTTTAATGCTAAGCTGTTGTGAATACTATATTGTGATTTTCTGTGATAAGTTGTAATGTTGTGAATGCTGTACTTTGATTTTCTGTGAATGTTTTGCTTTGACTTGTTATGGAATAAATAGTGTTCACTATGCTGTGTAATCAGAACCTTAAAAGTTGCTCACAGTAGCATTCTTTTGGAAAGCTGCTTGTGCATTGCCTCATAAGGAGTGGGGGGATGGAAGAAAAAATAAATTTACATTATAATTTTGTTGTATATTTGAAAGGGATAACAAGTTGTGCATAGTAGATTTGCAGTTTCATGTGCAATCATCTTTATTTATTGTACTATATTATGGAAATGCTTGTTTTATTCCATAAACTAAAAATAAAATAATCTGGATGGTTTATAAAATTGTGTAGCTATGTGTTTGTAAAGAAGACATAACTGAGTATAAAGTAGGCTAAGAAATCATTCAATGAAGGTTTTGTTGGACATTTGCATATGTAGATTAGTGTATAGCAATACAAAATTGTTATAAAATGCCTGGTTAACTTTACATTAGAAAAAGAATAGTTCCTTTAATATTATGTTGTCTCTTGGTATCCTGTCTTTTTGCTCAGTTACTGTCTTTTGATTAACTGGTAATATATAACTCTAACAATGATATGCACAATAGAGTCATAGTGGTCCATGTGAAGAAGCAGCAGGATGGAGATTGAACACCTAGACTGGAATTTGCCTCTGCTACTTACTACTTGTGGATAAGTCTCTTATCTTCTCAAGGCCTTAATTTTTTAACTTTTAAGCAGAAATGTGGCACAGTTCATAGAGTTCCAGTCCTGCAACTGGGGAGACCTGAGTTCAAATCAGATTTCAGACCTTTACTAGTTGTGTGACCCTGGGCAAGTCACTTAACTTCTTTTTGCCTCAGGTTCTTCATCTGTAAAATGGAGATGATAAAAACTCCCAGGATTGTGTTAAGGATCAAATGAAATGATAATTTAAAGTGCTTAGCACAGTGTCTGGTAAGCACTATGAAAATGTTAGCAATTATTAATACTTATGTCTTCTTATACTAATGGGCGTTGTTTATATTTTGAACATGTGAATAAATAAAATTTGAACATATGAATAAATATGTCTCTCAATAGAAACACTGCCCAATTTGCTGGAAGCCTTCTTTGGATTATTTTAGTATTTCTCAATTATATATGTAGTATTCAGGCCATATTTCTGTTTTCTCTCATTCTTCAATGGTGACAGGTATACATACGTCCTTTCTTTTCCTACCTTAATCATCAACAAACAAAATAGAATACAAAGACAAAATAAGTTTTACATATAAAATGGTGAACTCATATATAGTGTATATAAAATTAATCAAGAAATGAACAAAATTGCTCTGTTTGCCTCTTACAGATTTCTTCTGTTTTGTTCATGTATTTTTGAAAATATTTCCTTGGTGCTCTTTTTTTTTTCATCTTTATTACTACCTAATAGCTCATTACTATACCCTACACCCAATCTCTAGTAGAATATTTGTAACACATAAAGATAGTCAAACAAGACAAACCAAAGCATTGTCTATTTCTGAAAAAGGATGTCTTATTTTGTATCTACAAGTTCATCATTGTCCTGCTGAGAGGAGTGTTTCATCATCAGTCTTCTGAAATCAGGATGGGAAGCTGCACAGATCAGAGTTCTGAAGTCTTTCAAATTATTTTCCTTTATGTTATTCATACCTCCCTTTCCAATAACACACATCCTCAATAATTTCTTTTCTGCCATTTCTCATACCCAACACATCCTTAAGCCCATGCAGTGGGTAAGTTTAGTCACCACCCCCTTTATCCAAGGTGACTTTCCTCCTCAACATTTCTACCTCCTTTTTACTCTTACACCATTTTCTTAACTCCGATGAATAAAATCTATAAGCATAGCAGGTATCATGGGAAGAGTGCTATATTTGGAGACAGAGGACTCAGGTTCAAATTACAGCTTTGCCACTTTCTAGATCTGTCAACTTGGGTAAGTCAATTAACTTGTTGGGCCTTGATTTGGTCATTTGTGAAATGGAATGACCTCTGAGGGCTTGAAATCTATGTTATATATTCCCATGAAAAACCCACGTGGGAATTGCCTGAACAAGCTGTGTTTCAGTTCTTTCATTCTTAGTTCTAATTCCTTTTGAGTCTAGCTATCCATGAGGTTCAGATCTTATTTGCATGACTATCAATGATATATAATGAGAATAATAATTTTAGTACATCAGGGAGCTGTAATTTGATCAAATCAGTCAGCAAGTATTAAGTGCTTACTTAGCTGGGCACTGTCCTAGGAGCTGAAATACTAATCTGTCTCCTCTAAATCATAGTAAATCAGCCAAATGCTTTTTTAAATAAACTATTATATTTAATATTATTTAATGAACTATTAATGAGCTATAACACCCAAAAGATTATGAGAGTATGACCAATCCTTCACTAAACTAAGACACAGCCTGCTCTTGAACCTATACTCATAGCTGTCCAGTCTAATAGTAACCAGCAGAGTATCATGAGGATAGAATTTAATAGTCCTGCATTGCCTCTATTCCATGATGGATGTTAATATAGATAATGGTATTTTCCCTGAAAATTCTTCCATATTTGTGAGTACATTCAAGGGAGAAGTCAATAGTTTTGAGGAAGAATATACTGGCTTTGTGAAATCTTGAAAAATTTGTCAGTCTTAGTTCACTACACATCTTCTTCTCTTATATAAAATGAAGACATGAGGGGAATGAAGTGATAGTGATCAGCCAGTAAATAAGTATTTTTAAGTACTTACTATGTGCCAGGCACTGTCATTGGGGATACAAAAAAGAGAAAGTCCTTGCTTTCAGGAAGCTTACAGTTTAATGGGGGTGGGGGAGAAACAACATACAAACTAAATACAACACTACCTACAGATCTATACATCTGTCTGATAGCTTGGAGATAATCAAAGAGGGCAGGAGGGGGGAGTACGGGTGGGTGCGTGGGGTGGCTCTAGCATTAAGAAGAATCAGGGAAGGCTTCTTGTTAGAAGGTGAGATTTTATCAGGGGAGTCACTGATCAATTTGAATTTCCCAGCCAATATTATGAAACTTCAGAGTATTCCTTTGTTTGGAAGCACCTAAGGAGAACCTCCCAATAGATTGTGAGCTTGCTCATTAAAGTTATACAGACTGGGTTAAGAAGACTGGCTGTCTCTTGGAGCCCTCTCCCTCCTATACTTAAGTGAGCTTGTACATTTCTCCCTTCTTCCTTGGACTTACAGACTAGACCCTAGTAAAGTGGACCTTGGCTGGGAAACTACATCATTGTTCACATCTTAAAGATTTGGGATTTCTAAACAAACGTTGCAAAAGTTCCCTTTCTCTTCCCCTCTTCTCCTGCCAAGTCAAGTTTATTGCTCAGCTAGAATTTGTTTTGTTTTGAGTCACCAGCAGTACTGCTTTGGTAGAATTCAGGGAAATCAGAAAGCCAGGGAACTGTGACCTAGTATACTAGTTGAGTCTGTTGTTGAATATATCAAGTCTATGCTTGATCTACTGAGTTAGATTCTAGAGTGATAAAGATAGGTAGCACAGTAGATAGAGTGTGGAACTTGAAGTCCAGAAGACCCAAGTTTAAATCCTCCCTTGGATATTAACTGATTGTGTGACCCTGGCAAGTCATATAATCTCTCTCAACCTCAGTTTCCTTATCTGCAAAATGAGGATAATAATAGCACCTACCTCACAAGGACAAAAGAAAGATATATTAGATAACCTATGTAAAGTAATTTGTAAAACTTGAAGTTATTTAAGTGCTATTATTATTGTTCTTATTAAATATGCAAATAGCAAACTTAGAATCAGCCTTTGGAGGAACTGAATGTAGAGCATGGCAGAGTATTAACAAGGTGGGCCGTTACTGAAATAAACTCTTAGGAAAGTTTCTCATCCCTTACACATTGAGTTCATTTTGATTTCAATTAAATCAATCTCCAACTCTTAATAATGAGGTCAGATAATTTGAAAGACATAGGGAAGTCATCCATCACTAATAAGTTTTAGCAAAATATCTACTGAAGGCTTGATGTCTCAAGGTAAAGTGGCATTCAAACAATTTAAGAATTAAACACATATGAGGTGTGACTATAAAGTACTGAGATTGACTTTCATGTGTAGCTTATAGAATGAATCTTATTTTAATAGTTGCATCTTGAATGAAAAATATAAAATATATTATGTTTATTTATTAGGGGACTGATTCATACAGAATATCCATGTCTGATAAGAATTAATCTGAGAGATTGCCATGGTATAGTAAATAGACAGTTGCTATTATAATAATTTTATAAATACGAAAACTTAAACCCAAAGATAACCTAGCCAAAGACACAAAAGTGACAGTGCTCATGTCTTTGGACTCAGCCCAGTGTCCCTCCTATAACACTTGACTTTTGCATTAATATTGGTGTAATGGTAATGGGAGTTTGAAGATCTTCCCTGCCCCTTAGTAGACCTAAGGAAATTTGGAGACCTTCCCTGATTTGAAGATCTTCCCTGCCACCTAATAGGCTGAATGTAATCACATGGAGCCTGTGGTGGGAGGAGTTTGCTGAAGAGTGTAACAGAGCCCACAGGAAGCTGTGGGTCAGAGCAGTTAGAGCCGGAGGGAGGAGAAGATGGATCCAGGGAAACAGCTAGGCTTGTGAGTGTTGATTTGCAGGAAGGTTAAAGGATGGTGTGACTTCATGCTGTGCTCTTGTGTATTAACTTCTATGCTGCTATGATGGATTTGGTTTCCTGGTATTGGGATTTGGTTTTCTAGTGTTTGAATAAATGTTTTGCTTCTATCTTCTATATGGAGAGCATGTTGTATTTTGAGATTCAGAACTATGCTGGCATATTTACAGTCACCATTGATGCTGTGAGTATTGTGTGGGTGCTACAATTGGTTATACAAAAATAGCATTTGAAAGAAAGCCAGCCTTGGAGTTGAGGCTTGTGTTTTGAGTCATGCTTCTGACAGGTAAGGGTTCTGTGACCCTGAGCAACACCTTTGTCTTTCCTAATCCTCCATTTCCTCCTCTGTGAAATGGGGATTATAATTTTACTCTATTTCATGGAGTTTTAGTAAGGAAAGTGCTCAGTAAACCTTAAAATGCTCTGCAAGTGCTCTATAAAATGCTCTTCCACATGACCTCTGGCCTGGTTTATAATAACTCCTTTCTGCATTCTTCTTATATGTAGTGCGTAGTGACAATAAAGTTTACTTTAAAAGTGAACTTTTAGAGACATTGAGTCAAGTACTCTGAGGAGTACTCTAAGAACTTTCCAGCCCAATCAATATGTGTCCACTAGGTAGGCATAAAGAAACTGACTACTATCCTGGCTTAGATAAAAGAAAGAATGCAATGCTGATGCAATTCTGCAACATGCATCAGAAGGCTAAAGTGCCAAGCAGCTTGGAGGTGGCCAATTAATACCCAATCTTCTGCCCCCACATACCATTCAGCCTTAGAAGATATCAGAATGGTCTTTGTTCCTTGCTCTCATTTTTTGGCCAGGTCTGATTTGAAGAAAGTGGAAAATGATGATCAAAGTAGCAGATATTAAGGCTTATTCCGGGAAGAGCTAGCATTTACATCTTCAATCTGTTCATTATCTATTTCCCAAATGACTCTAGGGTTTTTTTTTATTCAACCCTATTTGTATGTCCATTTGAAAATACCTCCCCACCCTATTTGTTTACTTTGCTGTTATTGTATTTTTAGTGTTTCGGCCAAAACTCTGCATAACAAGTAAATGGCAGAGATAGATTTAATTCCCCCTCCCCCATTTATAATCCTGGTTACTCTACCCTTCTTTCTCTTCTGTAGATGTTAGCAAAAGAGGAATGAATAAATTTAGCATCCCTTGAGATAACATGAGATTTGAGGATATTGACAAGAGTTTCCCTATGGGTTTGTCAATAGGTCATCTGTCTGGGGAAGATGTAGCCAGACAGTTATTGACCTATGCATCAACATCTGGGCACCACATCTGAGTTTAGCTCTGAACCATAAGCCTGATTAAATTTACAATTACTCTAGTACTCTGTTGCCATTTCACCCAGGCTGTTGAGGTTTATTAGGAAGGAGAGTGGTAAGCTTGGATGTGAACCACAGGGCTTAGAGATATATTTTCCAAATTAGGAAACTGCCATTCTAGGAGGCATTGTGGGATACGTGGAGAAAGAAAAGATTTTAGGTCTGGGAAAGCAGGGTAACTAGTAGGTATACCAGGGACGCTTTGGAAACAATTTTTTTTTAAATTCCTTTTTATTCTTTCATTTTTTTTTCCTTTTTGGTTAATATAGCTGTATGTTGCCGTGATTTCTAGCATGAGGCTATGCCCAGAGGACTTTTTTAGCAACTAAATACTGTCAAGTGAGGGGCTCCTTGCCCTTCACCTCTTTACTGATAATTCTTAAAAGAATAATACTGTTGCTCCTTCTGGTCAATGTGGAAGTGAGGTAGGTATAGCAGTATATTTTTGCCCAAGACAGAGATGCCAGGAAAAGTGAAATTCTTATGGATAGTCACAAATTCCAATGCCTGTCTGCACAAGTATTCATTGTACTACTCACAGGATAAGCACAACTAAAAAAAATACAACTTTTCCAAAGGCTGGGAGTCTTCTGAATGTTTGGAATACTAGACTATTTGGAAAAGATGGATTACTACAGAAATTCCTATTTTTTTTAAAAAGAAACTCATGGCTTTTATAGTTTTCTAATTTTTTTAATTTTTAAATTTTTTAGTTTTTAAAAAAAAATTTATTTTCTTGTTTACATCATTCATGAGATTTGCGGTTACACATTTTCTCTCCATCTTTCCCTTACCCCCAACCCCAAAAGAGAGCTCCCACTGTAAAGCCCCTCCCCTGATCTGCTCTCTTTTGTGCCCTCCTCCAACACCCCTCTAACTTTCTGGTAGGGCAGGGAGGGTCTCCCCACCCTGTATATCTTAATTCCCACTTGCATGTATTGTAGAGCTTTAAATTCTAGATTCTTTTGGCTCCTCCCTTGTCACTCACCCCCACTGGAAGGACAAGCAATTCTATGCAGGCTGTACATGTGTAATTACACAGGACATCTCCACAGTGGACATATTGTGACAGACTGATCATATGTCCCTCCTTCCTATCCCGACCCCCCCCCCTTGTACTGTTCTCTACCCTGTCCCTTTACTGAAGTGTGTACTTCCAGCAACCCTCCCCCAAACCCTGCCCTCCTGGTTGTCATCCTACCTCTCATCCCCATTCCCGCTACTGTCCTGTGTGGCATGATACCCAGTTTAGAGTTTATGTCATTCCTTCCCTAAGCCAAATTCAATGAGAGTAAATGAAAGTAA
>JAQQSW010006616.1:0-13909 GCA_028646575.1 Pseudocheirus occidentalis | reverse complement strand
TAGACAATGGTGGGCCAGGCCAGTTCAAGGGTGGAAACAGGAACATTAAGGGTGGGAAACTATTGGAACAAAGGGGGCTAAAGACTTGGGCAGAGCCACAACTTAAGGCCCATGACCTCAGGCAAATGTCTTCCCTGGGAAGGTGTACTTTTCCAGAGTCTGTACCTCAAAGATTTAAGGAGCTCCAGGGGGGTCCCAGAGCCTATACCTCATCACCTCCAGGAGGAAAAGCCGGGATAGCAGAGCCTCCTCCTGTCACCTCATCTGGGCACAGAGGTAATTTTGAGTTTTAGAAGGTCAGTCCAGGTCCTGGTGGGTTCTACTAAACTGGGAGACTAGATATGGGCCACCTGGGACCAGCCAGCCCTGTATGGAAAGGCCATATTGAGAGGCCGACCAGTCCTTGTGTAACACAAGCACAACGCTTCTCTTCCAGCCTCAGTTTCATTTTCTGTCAAACAGGGATAATAAATGGGATTGCTTTTTTTTTACTCCCCCCTCTAAAATGGGGGGGTTATAGTCTGTGTTAGGTAGAGTCCCCTTTGTGTATAAAAGTAAGTCAATTCATTGCAAAATCCACCCTTCATGGATCCAACCTTGACACAATCAACAAATCATTATTAAATGCTACCCTGCAAGCCGGCTGTCTCATTGGCATCTCAAGCTCAATGTGCCCAAACGGTTCTCTGTCTTTCCCCTCCAGCCCGTTGCTCTTCTAGACTTTGCTAATAGTACCAACAGCATCATCTTCCTTTCAGTACCCAGGCTCAGAGCGTAACTGTTCACTCTCACCTGTGTATCCAGACACCTGCCATAGCTTGTCATTTTTCCTCATGTACATCCCCTTCTCTTCACTCACCCAGCCACCATATTGGATGGCAGAGCATACTGGGGTCACTAGGTGTGAGTAGACAAAGGCAGGTTATGAAGAGCTTTGAACACCAACCACCAACACCTTCTTTTGATCTGGAGGTAATAGGGAGCTGGGGCCATCTTCAGTCATCCCAATTTATATCTTGCCACTGGACCCAGAAGGCTTCAGAGGAGAAAGTGAGGCTGGTAACCTTGTATAGCTCAGCCTCACTTAAATCCAGTTCATTTGCAAGATTAGTGAGTGTGGGAATGATAGACAGGTACAGTCTCTTGGAGAAGATGGGATGGAGCAGGATCGCTTGTGCAGGGAGTGGGGCTTGCCCAGACCACCAGAATGGGCCCCCTTCCAGGGAGAGAATAGGGGAAGATGTCTGACGGACGTAAAATGATGAGGTAGAGGGGAAAAGAGGAAGCTCTCCACTAATGGTCTGTTTTTTCTGTGGGAGGCAAGATTTATCAATGGAGAAGGGGGAGCCATGGGAGGCCAGAGAAGGGATGATAGGTTTTGAAAAGCTGCCATGGTGAGAAGGATAAGGAATTGGTTAGGGAAGTGTTGCTGGAGTGAGGGACCAGGTGAGATTATATAGAATTAATTTGAAGTAGACTCCATCAGCATGGTGTCAGGATTTTCTCCAGCTCCCTTTGGCACACAAGAGTAGGAGCAAAGATATTGGCTAGCAGGAGTGCCAGGCGAAGGCTTGGCAGGACAAGATCACCCATTCATAAGGGAGGAAGGGACTCAAGGGAAGAAGGTAATGGCCATTTGGAGCGGTTCATCAAAGGAGTCAAAATGAGACAGGAGAATGTAGCTAGGGTGGGGGGTAGATGGCTTAAAAAGAACCAAGGAGTCCAGGGTGAGAATGAAGGGCGGGGGAGATCATGCAAGGCACAGGGAGGGGAGAGGTGGAATGTGTTTTGTACATACTTATATCATCATGTTGTCATGTGTGATAGGCTGTAAACTCCTTGAGGGCAAGCACTTTTTTATCCCTAGCACTTAGGCCAGTGCTTGGTGCACAGGAGATACTACATAATTATTAGCTAGCATATATTATATATAATATGGATAACAGTAACTATTATGTAGCTGTTATTAATTTTTATTGATTGGTTTATTAATCAAATAATACATTCCTTTTCATCCCTTTTTCCCTTTCTTCATCCTTTGTATTTCAAGATAAAAATGAGACAGTTCCTGTCCTCAAGAAGCTTACATTCTGCTGAGAGAATATAGATGAATCCATAGAAACTGTATGCAGGTAAACTTAACAGGTTTCACAAGTAGTAAACTGAGGCACAAAGTCAGTAAAGTCAGTCCACAAGCATTTATTGAGCCTGTGCTAGGCACAGTTAAGTGTGGGTATCTAAAGAAAGGTCAAAGCAGTCTCTGCCCTTAAGGGACAGGTGGAATATGGATGGGGTAGATGGACCAGAGGGGAAGGCACTAGCATCTGGGAAGGGAAAGCCTCCTGAAGACAGTGGAATGTGAGCTGAATCTTGAAGAAAGCCTGGGGTGGAGCCCAGGAAGGAGAACACATTAGCTCCAGATGGATGGTCCTCTGGTCACTTGGGACTTGGGGGGAGGGTCTGGGAGAAGACCCTATGTCTGACTTGCATCTTCTCATTAGTATGGCAGCAGCCAAACCAAGACAGATGAACTATGCTTCTCTCCCTTTTCCCTCTTGAATAGCTCAGGTCTCTTAATGGGGTTCATAAGGCTTTTTCGATGTTCTCCCATCCCATGGGCCTGGAGATTTGCCCACATGAAGCCAATCCAGATCCGGGCCCAGCCCCTGCCTCGATGGAAACACTCTGGAGGCCCCTACAAAGCTGTGATATTTGACATGGGTGGGGTGCTCATTCCCTCTCCATCCTCGGTGGCTGCAGGTGAGCTCTCTGAGGTCCCATCTCTTTCCAGGGGATGCAGGTTGAGTTCCAGCTATTGGAAAGCAGCTGCCAAGGCCATTCTCTTGTGATGGAGGTGTCTGAAGCCAGATTTGAACTCAGGTCCTCCTGACTCCAGGGTTGGTGCTCTATCCACTGCAGTGGGGTGCAGCGGAAAGAGAGCAGGCTCTGGGCATTAGGACCCGTCCCCTGCCACCTGCCTGTGTGCAAATCTTCCAAAGGTCCATTCTCCTGGCCAGGCTCCTCTTTGCCCACCCAACAAATGAGGGAGTTTCCAAGGATTCCCTCTAACGGGCATCTAGCTGTGAGAGCTAGGATCCTAGAAGGATGTTTTTAAATTTTATATACTTGACTCCAAAGCCCCGGGGGCCAATTTCAAATTAATAATAACAGTAATAATAGTAGTAGCTTACATTTATGGAGCACCTACTGTATGCCAGACACTGCTAAGTGCTTTACAGTTATCTCACCACAACCCTGGGAGGGAGGTACTATTATCCTCATTTTACAGATGAGAAAACAAAGGCAGACAGATGAAGTGACTTGCCCAGGGTCACAAAGCTAGTAAATGACTAAAGCTGGATTTGAACTCAGATCTTCCTGGCCTCAGGCCCAGTGTTCTTCTATGCCACTAGCTTGCTGCCTCAGAGCGCTATTTAATGAAATGTTTGCTGTGAAAAAGCTTACCCTTTTTGTAACCCCTACCCCATCCTTGTTTTGTTTCATTTTTGAAGTTTAGGCCAGTGATATTGTTGGTATGGGGAGCTAGTGAAGCAGAAGCTCTCTCACCCTCTACAGACAGACAGCTTTTCTGTAGCTTAAAGCCCGGAGGGGCTGCCTGGTGCCCTGAGAAATCAGGCGGTGTGCATGCATTCATGAAGTGCCTGTCATGTACCTGGCTCTGGGCTCAGTGACTTATGCGGGGCAGCCTGAGCCATTCTGCGGCAGAGGCATCACTCAAGCCCTGGCTATCCTCACACAGTGCCTGGCACACGTACTGAGCACGTAACAAGCGCTCGTTACTAGATGGAGTGATTGCTTCCTCCCCTACTGCAGGGCGCTCCTCTCAATGCCTTGTGGCCGACTGGTAGAAAAAGAAACCCCAGAGAAGAGTAAAAGGACCTGGTGCATTTGAGGAAAATGATGTCAGAAGAGCCAAAGCAGCAAGGCTGCTGTTCAGAGGGTGCCCAGTGTGGGCTCCTGCTGTCCAGCCCTAAGGATCCCCATTGGCCTCCCACTCCTGGAGAAGGAGGCACCTTTGGGAGTGGCCTGTGTTGGGGAGGCTCAGGGCGGGCACCATGATCTTTAATGAGCTGGCAGCCTCAGTGCTTCCAAAGGGGGTGGGGGCATCTGGTCTTCTTTATTATTCCCCTCCCCCCCATAAAGGCATGGGGAGAGTGTTAATACTCATGGGACCTTGGAGTGAGAATGGATCCTAGAGGCCTCCATTGCAACCTCCTCATTTTGGAAACTGAGGCTCCAAGGGGTCACAGAATCTTCCCACAGTCACATGGGCTGAGTCTGGATTCAAACCTGAGCCTGGTATTCTTTATGCTACTTTGCCGGGCCTCCTGTTTTTGGGGTGAAGGAAACTGTAAAGAGTGACAAACCAAGAGACATAAAGACAAGACTTGGAATGGGAGGGTCTGAGGTTGCTTGTGTGACGTTGGGCAAGTCACTTCCCCTCCAGAGACCTCTGGAGGTGGGATGAGATGGCCCCTAAGACCCATTCTAGCTTGAAATCCTGTGACTGCTGCAGAAAATGGAGAATAATGCAGATAGAAACAGGTAGACTGAGGAGGAATGAGCAGGCCCTGGCTAGAGCTCTCTCAGAATGTCCCCATGACCCCAGGTCTGCAGAGGCGCTGGACTCAGTGACCATCTACCGTCGTCGTCCTTACTGTCCTGTTGATTCCCCAACCCTGTTTTAGCCAGTCATTCCTGGAGACTCCTAGGCTCTGAGGCTGAAGGGCATGTGTCAGGGCCCAGCAGGATGCTTGGAGACCTTCTTAGGGCTTGACCACTGACTCTGTGGATGAGAGGCCTCACTGTCCCTGTCTGCAGGTTCCTCACCAAGAGTCCCAGCTGACTATGAACATAGCAAAACTTAGCGGCCTTGTCCCCAACCGTCTCTGTGAGGGTCCCATGGGAAGCAGGTGCCAGGCAGGAATGCTTGGTCAATGGCTTCATTTAACCCTGGCTTCCCTGGCATGCCTGGCCATGGCTGTTCTGCTGCTGCTCCAGATAGAGCCGCAGAGCTGGACGTCCCTGATGTTTTTGACTGTGGTTGCTCTTCTGCTTTCTCTAGCATGGGAGGTGCAGAATCGCATCCCTTCTGGAACAATCATCAAGGCCCTCGTCGCTGGTGGGGAAGAGGGGCCCTGGATGAGATTCATGAGAGGAGAGATGGCGGTGGAGGAATTTTTACGGGAGTTTGGGATGCAGTGCTCCGAGATGGTGAGCAGATTTTCCCCACGGCACTTATTTTCCTAGGGGCTGCCATTTCCCAATAGCATAGTGTGGTAGAGGGTTGAACTTGGGATTAGGGGACCTGGGTTCAAATTCTGATGCTTTTTACTCCCAGTGTCATAACAACCTTTTCAGGGCTTGTTTCCTCATCTCTAACATGAGGATATCAGATGACATCCATCGTTCTCAACCTTTTTGGTCTCAGGATCCCTTTATACACTTAAAAATGATAGAAGACCACCTCCCCCCACCCAAACAGTGAGTTTATGTGAGTTATATCCGTCAGTATTTGCTTATTTGAAATTAAAATGCAATCTTATTATTATTGCATTTTAGTATTATTATGAAAATAGTTTGGGATTCACAGGCCTCCAGAAAGGGTCTCAGATACTTTTAGCAGTCCATGGACCACATTTTGTGAAATGAAGGGGGAGTAAACTTTTATATGGTGCTGATTATGTGCTACAAATATTACCTGGTTTCATCCTCACGACAGCCCTGGGAGGCAGGGGCTACTATTATCACCATTTTTCAGAGAGGTAAAGTGACTTGCCCAGGGTCACAGGTCTGAAAGGTGTTGGAGGCTGGATTTGAACTCAGATCTTCCTGACTTCAGGCCCCTGATCTCCTACACCTCTGCTATATCATGTACTGGGTGAGGTGGTCTTCCAACTCTAAAACCTCCAATCTACCAAAATTCTAGTTTCAATGAATTGCACGTTGCCGTGATTTGTATGGTGCTGGACCTGAAGTCAGAGGAACTGACTGGTTCTGCTTTTTACTACTTGTGTGGCCTTGGGCAAGTCACTCCCTCTCTGGGCTTCATTAACCTGGAAAATGAAGGATTTGACTAAGGCACACGTGTGAACCTGTCATGTTTCACAGAAAAGCAAATTGAAATAAATACTCTTTACTAACGACCCACTAACAATTGTTGGCCTTAGGCCCAAGGCCTATCTGCATGGCTGGTTTAACCAAAATGTGTTAAAATCGAGTCATGCGTCAGCATGCAGTTGTTAAAGCATCAGGGATGCAAGTTCAAAGAACAGAACAATCCCTCCTCACAATGAGCTGATAGTCTAATGAAACCAAGCACGTACAAAGATATGTAGGATACAGGCTGAATGAAGCCCTACAAATCTCTCCTCTCTCCTTTCCCCCCCTCTGTCTCTCTCACTCCTTCCTTCCCTCTTTGTTTTCTCTTCCCCTTTTGTCTCCCCCTCCTCCCTCTCTCTCTCTCTCTCTTTCTCTCTTTCTTTCTGTCTGTCCCTCTCCTCTTTTCGCTCACATCGTCAAGTCAGTGCCTGAGATAGACCAGACCTGCAGCATGTAGTAGGATGGACTGGAGGCAGGGAATCTGAGTTGGAGGCTGTTTCAGGAATCTCAGCAAGAAGTGATGAGAACCTGAATTAGGGTGAGAGCCATTGGAAGGGAGAGAAAGGGTCAGATGTGAGAGATAGATCATGGAGATAGAAAGAGAAATGGTGGTAGATTGGCGCTTGAGGGGAGGATGAGTGGGGAGGTCAGGATGATGCTGGAAATGAGCCTGGGAGGCTGGAAGGTGCTGCTGCCCTGGACACAGGAGGGAGTGAGCCTCTAAGCTCAGATGATGAGTTCAGCTTTGGCTACAGTTCAGATGCTGGCACATCCAGTTTGAATGTGCCCCCAGGAATTGGTGAGTTTGTTCAGAAGCTTAGGGTAGTGAGCTCAGGGCCTGAATGTGAACATCTAGGAGTTACCTGTACAGAGACAATCATCAAACCTGCAGGAGCTGGTGAGGTTAGTGAGAGACGGGGAGGGTTGGGAGGGAGAAGAGAAGGTCCGGGATGTGGGGAGCACTCACAGGTGTGGGGTGTGGTGCGGATGCAAAAACCACCAGAGCTGATGTTTCTTTGAGGAAAACCAGCAATACTGCAGGCATAGGCATCCGAACGTTCACTGCGAGCCCATTACTTGTCATAGGCCTTTGGTAGAAATGGCTCTGTTTTGGGACTCCTTTTGTCCCATCTCCTGTTCCCTTCCAGCCTCTGTTCTTCCATTGGTCTGGTAAGGGAATGTGCCAGTGTGGAGGGGAATCTGTACTACCAATTATTCTCTGTGGGCTTCGGCTCCTGAGAACTGACAGGCGCATTGTCTTTGCAAGGGTTTGCCGATTATATAGTGTCAACACTAGACAGATAGATAGGAATATAGATACAATTACATATATACATATAGTATCAGTATTAGGTAGTTATAGATTTATAATCACATATATCTGTCTGTCTACCTATCCATCCATCCATCCATCTACCTGTCTATCTGTCTACCTATCTATCCATCCATCCGTCCGTCCGTCCATCCATCCATCCATCCATCCATCCATCCATCTATCTGTCTATCTATCTATCTATCTATCTATCTATCTATCTATCTATCTATCTATCTATCTATATCACAAGAAGCTTTATTCCCATCTTATAAATGAAGAAACTTCAGCTCAGGGAGAGTACTTGATTTGCCCCAGGTCACATAGCTAGTAAGAGAGAAAGAATTCGCACTCAGGTCTCACCAGTCTCCCAAAGTCACACTCTGTCCACTCCTCCCCCACTGCCTCCTGACATCAGAGCCTCCACAGGATGGTCCTTTCAGCACACTGTAAATTTCCATCTATCAAGACTTCAAACAAGAGAGCTCCAATGAGCTGAACCTGCTTCTCTATACTCCTCACACAGTTTTTATGGAAAGCAGAGACCTGCGCAGGAAAGCAGCTGACAGCAGGAATTTTAAAAATAAAGCTCCTTCCAGATTGCAGCAGCACAGACTTAGCTCAGGCTCCAGCCTTCCTCCATCTGCAGCTGGGCTGTGATACTAATCATAAAGAGCCAAAAAATTAAACTGTAGCTGTTAGCCCTGCAGTTTCTGAGTTGAATGTATTTCTTTTGGATGAGACCTGTGATTTTATTAGTGTAGGGAGCATGCAGGAGTATTCCCCTGCTCAATGCAGACCCTCACCTTCTCTGTGACTTGGGGTCTTAAAGAGCCCCCCAGGGCCCTGAGTGGTTCATTGACTGATCCAGGGTCACACAGTAGGAGGGAAATCTGAACTGGAGTGTTTTCTGTTGTCTTCTAATTTTTGAAACTTGGTCATAACGTGTATTAGGAAAAGAGCTCTTATACCAGGGGTGGAGAAACTGTGGCCTTAAGGCCAAAGGTGGTCCTCTAGGCCCTTTGCCTGAATCCAGACTTCACAGAACTAATCCCCTTCATAAAAGGATTTATTCTGTAAAACTTGGACTTGGTCAAAAGTCCTCAAAAAAGGACTTTCTATTTTGTAAAACTGAATGCCTTCTTCCCCAGCCATTCAGAATAAATAGGAGTTACATAACTGCATTGCAAAACTCAGGCAGAGTCCTAAGTGGGACGATTCCCTTGGGTAGCTGTAATTGGCCTGGGCTGTGGCCAGCAGGTAACAATGGTCAGGAGCCAGAGAGGCCTTTTCCCGGTCCAGGGGAGATTTTCTGCTGTTACTGCTGCTGCTGATTGCTGGGTTTTATTATTTTTTTTTTTAATCTCATTAATTTTTAGATCAAGTCGCCAGTGCCAGTTGGCTCATTTTTTTCTCTGCTGACCAGTGGACAAGTTGCGAGGCAGTTTTCGGTGATGACAGAAGCAATAAATCGAATCCGGGCAGAAGGCCTGAAGACTGCAGTTCTTAGTAATAATTTTTATCTCCCCAATGGGGAGAGCTTTTTGCCTCTGGACCGGAAACAATTTGATGTGGTAAGGCTGCAGGGATTAAAAATAGTGTAGAAAGTGGACCCCTCCTTCCCCCCTCTCTCAGAACCCTGAGACACCTCGTTCTGGCAGGCCTTGGATGGAGGCCGTGCTTCCTGACAGAGGAGCTCAGCCAAGGCAAAGCCTTGACAAAGTCAATGTACCCTCCCCAAGGTCAAACACTAGAGGATTTGATAACTGAGCATGGGCCTCAGGAAGTGACTAGAGAGTCCTCAGCTTTGGAAACTAGCCACAATGAGGCTCCATTCTGGCCTTCAGATTGTCAGACCCCACCCCTCCCACAGAAACCCTGGTCCCATCAGCCCCTGCTCCCTCTACGGGAGCCCTGGTCCCATCAGCCCCTGCTCCCTATGGGAGCCCTGGTCCCATCAGGCCCCACCCCCCATGAGGGCCCTGGTCCCATCAGCCCCTGCCCCCTATGGGAGCCCTGGTCCCATCAGCCCCCACCCCCCATGAGGGCCCTGGTCCCATCAGCCCCTGCCCCCTATGGGAGCCCTGGTCCCATCAGCCCCCATCCCCCATAGGAGCCCTGGTCCTGCTCTCTCTTAAGATCAGCCCTGTTTCCCTGCCGTTCTGTGACTACTTTCTAGAGCGCTCAGTCCAGCCACAACTTTACCCACTTGGGTGTCCATCTTCTTCACTAAAAGATTATTCTCTCTGCAAAGCCGTTTATTTAAGCTTTGGAAAAATGGCCAGGAACAGAATTCATTTGCACAGGTATTTATGAGCCCACTCTATGGGCTCAGCAATCTGTTAAGCACCTTGAAGAGCTCCTTCACTTCCAGCCTGGCTTCTTGGGCCAGGTGTGATGTTGGGAGCTGAGGCTACAGAGACAAAGAATGAAACAAGCCCTGCCCTCAGGGGCTTACATTCTGTCCTGGGAGGCCAGAGGCACAGGCAGAGAGAGCTATACTCTGTCCTCCATGAATACTAAGTCAGTTGGGGAGGGCTAGGAAGAGCCAGTTGGGAGAGGGATTGGGAAGAATTTCCCTAGAAGGTGTCAGTCCCTTGAATGAAAGGGCTGGGTCCAGATGAGGAAGGGCTTCAGATGCCGTGCCTGGCAGTTGGTGTTTTGACCTAGTAATGGGGTAATAGGTAATAGGGAGGTAACAGGGGAGGGTAACAGAGTCAGACCTCTGCTGTAGGAAGATTATTTTGGCAGCAGTGTTGGAGGATGAGTTGGAAAAGTGAGAACCTGGGAGCAGGGAGTACAGTGAGGAGGAGGCTGTTCTAACAGTGCAAGTGCAAGGGCCTGAACTTGGGCCATGGCAGCAAGATGGAGAGAAAGGGACCAGGTAGAAGAGAGATTCTAGAATAAAAGGAGTGCAAGGCAGAAGTCTGAGCTGCACATTTACAGCTTGGTGAGGGAGAGAAGCATATTCCCAAAACAGTTAAATAATCATGCAAGAGCAAACCCCCATCTGTCTGAAAGGCCTGCTCTCCACCCAGGACCCCCTATCCCATTGCCCTTGGAGCAGGGTGCCAAGGAAAGAGCTGAGCACAGGGCCTGGCACATAGGTCCTTAATGCATGTTTATTGATTATTGATTGCCAAACTTGGGGTCAGAGGACCTAAGCAAAAAACCAATCAAGAGCTGCAGACAGTAAAAGATTCCAAAGAATGGAGGGCTCAGTGTGGTCTGAAATAATGGGAAAGAACCACATAGAGGCCACTTTAGAAGCACATCTGGTATACAGGGCAAGTGACTGATTCACCCCAGCTGCCTCTGAGCAGCCCAGCCAGATCTGAGGACCGTGCTGGGAAGCATAGAGGTGAAGGCCACATCTCGCTTCTCCCGGAGCCCTGCTGCAGCTCTATGTTCCATCATGTCTGAATGGGGGATGGTGTACGTACCATTTCTTTTCCTTCTTGGTGTAGAGGGCTCAGTGTTTCAGGCTCCATCAATTATTCAAGAAGCATCTATTAAGACCAGGCACTGTGAAGGTTGATGAGGTTACAAAGACAAAGGTGAAACAGGCCCTGTCCCATTCTAATGACAGGGGCCACATGCCCAACATGTGTTAGTTGTACCTGCTATATAGGTTATAATGTTAGAATATACAGGATCTATGGATAATGATGCCAGAGAGTTTGGGGGAGAGGAGGCACTAGCACTTGGTGGGGATAAGAAGGGGTAGGAAAGGCTTCATGTAGAAACCAGTATTTGAATTTTGAAGGAAACCAGAGCTTCCAAGGGATGGAAGCGTGGAGGGAGTGCATTCCCAGCCGAGGCACAGCTAATGCAAAGGTGTGGAGATGAGAGTGTGAAGAACCACAAATAGGCCAATGTCACTGAACCAAAGAATATGTACATGGAGGGAGGAAAGGAAAGAAGGGTCCTGGTTAAGCCTTAAATGCCAAACAAAGAGGTTTGTGTTTTATTTTAGAGATATTAGGGAGACATTGCAGATTGTCACCATAGTTCCATTAAAAACAAAAACCACCCAAACTATCACACTATAAACCCAAAGCACAACATAGGATGAGGCTTTTATCAAACCTCATACCCATAATTTGATCATGAACTCACTTGGAAATATTTTATTTTGCATCACAAAACATAAGCCCAACTTTGTTAGAGCATTTGAGTTTGTGACTCTAAATGTACAGAAAAATCAATAGATCTCATTTTGTCACATTCAAGCAAAACCAGGTGAGTGGTAGCAGACCCAGCAGGCATTTCCATGGAAATTGTGGCTTCTCTGTGCCGCAATGTGTGGGTTCACTCCAGGAGCTCAGGAACACGGCAGACTATGAGGAGGAAAGCCTAATTATAGTTTCTAACCTTGTCTCCAAGGCCTGTACCTCTGGGCCCCAGGTGTCCTCCCTGCTGCCTTAATTCTACAGCTCCAAAAGCACTTAGCAAGTAACATAATAGAACAGGTCATTCATTTGGGGCCTTCTGAGGCAAAAGTGGGCTCCTGGGACACTGCCGGGTTTGCTTTCTGATGGTGTCTTCTCATAACAGATGCTATTGAGAGCTGTTAGCCAGGAAGAAACTCTGCTCAGCTTGGGGGGCTTCATAGAAGTATGACTCAGCATTCCCAAATCCTTCAGCCTAAATTGGCCTTATCATACTGTGCAGAAAT
This sequence comes from Pseudocheirus occidentalis, assembly GCA_028646575.1. Lineage (NCBI taxonomy): Eukaryota > Metazoa > Chordata > Mammalia > Diprotodontia > Pseudocheiridae > Pseudocheirus > Pseudocheirus occidentalis. The sequence goes on along the minus strand of JAQQSW010006616.1, from coordinate 1,796 downwards.
TATCCCCATTTCAACAAACACTCCAATCTTCACATTGGAGAGCTCCGAGGCTGGTTTTCTGAATGTTTTTATTGTACAATAAAATCTGTGTCTCCCCATGTTCCTTTGAGGTTGTTGAATCCTGCCTGGAAGGGATCTGCAAGCCAGACCCCCGTATTTATAAGATGTGTTTGCAGCGGTTGCAGGTGGAGCCCTCAGAATCCATCTTTCTTGATGACCTCGGACATAATTTAAAAGCAGCTGCCCAGCTTGGCATTCACACTATAAAGGTATAGACCCAACCTGCCAATGAGCATTTATTAAGCACTCACTGTGTGCCAGGAACTGTTAGAGGTGCTGGGAAGACGTTCTGTGCATTTAATAATATACTATATATATTAGATAATATATAGTGATATATTATACAATATAATACATATAGTATGTATAATGATAGACAACACAATGTATCATTATATATAAAATAATAACAAGTAATAACAGTTATCTAGCATTTATAGGGCACTTTGTGCATGCTCTCTCCTTCCATCCTCACCCTGTAAAGTGAGGGCTATTGTTATTCCCATTTTACAGATGAGGAAACTCGGCATGATAAGTGAGGTGAATTGTTCAGAGGTGACTAGGAAAAGGAAGAACGTGAGGAAACAGGCATTATTAAGTACCTGCTATGTTCCAGGCACTAGCTAAGTGCTTTAGAAATATCTCACTTGAGCCTGTGAAGTAATTGTTCCCCTTCTCCCCCCTGTTTTATAAACTGAGGCAGACAGGGTTACAAGGTTGCCCAGCATTACGATCGCAAATGTGTCTGAGATAGGATTTGAACTCTGGTCCTGTTGGCTCCAAATCCCACTCCCCCTTAGAGAGTCATTTGAGAATATAGTAGGAAGGGTCATTGTAAAGTCTCATGTTTAGGCTTCTCAAGGACCAGTGGGAGAGGCACGGGAAGGCAGAATGAAGTTTGATGGGCAGTTAGTGGGTCGGCGGTGTGATGTGCACTTACAAAGGAGAATGCTTTCACAGCCTGCTGCTGTCCTCTGCCCTGCTCATGCCACTTTTGGGCATGCCATGGTTAGTTCTGGGCACCATGGTCTAGGACAGACATTGAACAGCTGCAGGGGGCCCAGAATCCAGAAGGACCTTGAGCCCGTGACTCATGAGAATTGCTTGAAGGTGCTTGGGATGCTTGTTCTGGAGAAGATTCAGAGGGGTCATGGTGACCCTCTTGAGTCTCCAGTCCTGCATGAGGAAGAATCTGATGTATTCAGCTTGACACCAGAGATCAGAACAAGGAAGGAGGAGAAATCACAGAGCCTTGAGCTTTGATGTCCCTGTCATCTCTGAGATGTGGAGTGGGCTGCCACAGCCCACAGAGTGGGTGCCCTTCAGCAGAGGCCTAGATGCAGAGGCTGGGTCATTCCCTGTAGGGATGAAGAGGGTGCCCAAAGAGGGTTAGGGCTGCCTGAGACCCCAAAATACCAACATGCCGGGTCCTGCAGAAAGAATTCCACTCAAGTCTTCTCAGCCAAAGAAAAAGTAAACTTTATTGAAAGTTCAAGTTCGCCACGTGGGGTGTTAGGCCATTTAAAGGTGCTCTCACAGAGCAAGTCTCTGCTAAGCTATTCTACAGCGCTCTCACAGAGCAAAGTCTATACTAAGCTATCCCATGTCTCACACCACATGGAGGGAAGATGGGGTTCTATATACAGAAAGGTTGTGGGAGGAATCTAGGGGTGGTCCAGAGGAGGAGATTGGGGAAGGTTTTCAGGAGGAGTCAGATGAGGTCAGACTCCAGTAAT
>JAQQSW010006615.1:0-13910 GCA_028646575.1 Pseudocheirus occidentalis | reverse complement strand
AACAAAGCTCTCTTCTCTGGAAGCAGAGTTTTACTGTGGCAAAGAACTCAAAAATCAGGTTAACACGAACAGCCAAAGGAAGCAAAGCAAGCACAGCAATCAAACCTTAGATTCCTTTTGGGGGGACAAAAAGGATCAAAACATGGAACAGGAGGAAGACAGTGGAGTCAGAACTTCTGCACCAAAAGCTTCCAAGAAAAATATGAATTGGTTACAGGCCATGGAGGAGCTCAAGAAGGATTTTGAAAATCAAGTAAGAGAAAGAAAAAAGACCATGACAAAAGTTGGGAAGAGAAATGAGAATGATGCAAGAAAATCATGAAAAGAGAGTCAAAAAAGAAGAATGCCTTAAAAAGCCACACTGCCCAGATGGGAAAGGAATTTCAAAAGCTCACTGAAGAGAATAATTGCTTTAGAATTAGATTGAAGCAAATGGAAGCTAATGACTTCATGAGAAATCAAGATACTATTAAACAGATCTAAACAAATGGAAAAATAGAAGGCAGTGTGAAATATCTCGTTGGAAAAACCACTGACCTGGAAAATAGATCCAGGAAAGATAATTTTTAAATTATTGGCCTACCTGAAAGCCACGATCAAAAAAAGAACCTAGAAATCATCCTTCAAGAAATTCTCCAGGAAAATTGCTCTGATATTTTAGAACTAGAGGGCAAAATAGAAATAGAAAGAATTCACTGATCACCTCTTGAAAAAAAAATCCCAAAAAGAAAACTCCTAGGAATGTTATAGCCAGGTTCTGGAGTTCCCAGATCAAGGAGAAAATATTACAAGCAGTGAAGAAGAAACAATTCAAATATTGTGGAAACACAATCAGGATAACCCAGGATCTAGCAGCTTCTACATTAAGGATCAAAGGGCTTGGAATATGATATTCCAGAGGTCAAAAGAGCTAGGACTAAAACAAAAAATCATTTACCCAGCAAAATTGAGTATAATGTTTCAGGGGGTAAATATGGTCATTAAGTGAAATAGAGGACTTTCAAGCATTCTTGCAGAAAAAACAGTTCAATAGAAAATTTGACATTCAAAAACAAGAAGCAAGAAAAGCATAGGAAGGTACAACAGGGAAAAGAAATCACAAGGAACTTATTAAAGTTGAACTATTTACATGCCTCCATGGAAAAACAATAATTGTAACTTATGAAACTTTTCTCAGTATGAAGGTAGTTGAAGAGAATATAAATGTGTGTGTGTATACATACATATGTCTATATAGGAGGGTATGTGCATACGAATACATATGTGAGTGTTTGTATATATGTGTACATAGAGGGCGCAGGCTCAATTGAACAGGAAGAGATGATACTTTAAAAGGTGAAATTGAGAGGTGAGAGAGAAATGTAATGAGAGGAGACAGGGAGAGACAGAATGGGGTTAATCATCTAGTATAGAAGAAGGAAGGGATAACAGTTACAATGGAGGGGAAGAAGAGGAAGGCAAAAGGGAATGGGTCAACCTTACTCTCATTGAATTTGGCTTAGGGAGGGAATGACGTACACTCTAAATTGTGTATCTTGCTCTAAAAGAGAGTAGGGGAAAGGAGATGAGAGGGGAGACGATGGAGGGGAGGGCAGGTTGGGGGAAGGGCAGTTAGTAGCACACACTTTTGAAAAGAGACAGTGTGAAAGTAGAGAACAGAACAAGTGGGGGTCAAGATAGGATGGAAGGAAATATAGTCACTATGTCCACTATGGAAATGTTTTGCGTAACTACACATACACAACCTATATTGAATTGCTTAACTTCCCAGTAAGGGTGGTTGACTAGGAAGGAAGAGAAGGAGTCTGAAATTCAAAGTTGTAAAATCAAGTGTTTTTTAAAACATCATCATCATCATCATCATCATCATCATCATCATCATCATCATCATCATCATTATTATTATCATTATTATTATTATTATTATTATTATTATTCTTTTACATGCAACTGGGAAATAAGAAATACAAGCACTAGGGTATGGAGATCCATCTTGCCCTACCGGAAAGTGGGAGGAAAGTTGGGGTAGGAGGTATACAATAGGATTGCTCTTTTGGGGTGGTGAGTAGGGGAAAGTGGAGAGAAAATTTGTAACTCAATCTTGTGAAAATGAATGATGGCAACTAAAAATAAACATAAAATTTGATTTAAAAAAAAAAAGACCATGACATCAGGAAGGAAATGCCATGACTTGCACATGAATTGGATTTGAATAAGAGAGGGCTGTACAAAGTTACCAGCCTCACTCTGTCCTCCAGAACCATCTGGGTTCAGTGGGAAGATACAGATTAGGATGACCTGAGATGGCCCTGATGTAGTAGGAAACCTCTCCCAGGTCTGACTGGGCTCACTTGACCTGCTCAGTGATTAAGGCTAGGTAAAAATGAAACAAAGAATAGCATTTATTTTTACCTAGTCCAAAAAAAAAAAATGAGCCAATGTAGTAGGGGAAGACTCTCAATTGCTGTTTATGCTCACACTGAGCCGTCACAATCCAGACAATGACCAAGTGAGGTTTGGGCTTCAGGATCTAACCATAGATCTCAGAACCTTTTCTGGTAGATTTCTAAGCAGATTGCTACTAAGGCTTTCTATTTATTTGCTAGAGAGGAGTCCTAGCTGATAAAAGTATTGACTCTATGCTTCCTTTTGGAGGATTAATTTTTACTCTTCACTCCTGAACTCAGGAATGAAGCATTATTAAAACCTGATCCTTTTCTCCACAATCTCTGCTGCTCCAGTCTCAAGACTTAAAGGTCAGAGTAATTCATCTTCACAAAAATAGTGGGGGATCCCTGCCAAATAATGCTACTTAAGGTAACGTTGACTCAGGATTTTTAAAATTATCATCTTCTTATCTATAGGTATTTATTGGGAATGTAGTCATTAAAAACCTGTGAAAACACAAGTAAATATTTTCCCTTTCTGAATAATATTGGGATGGGTTATAAAAGGTGCTGTAAATTAGTTTCTTTCAATTAATCTTAAATGAAGCACAAATGAAAGGTATTATCTCGGGAATGGAGAAGTGTACTCTGTCAGCTTTTTGTTTAATTCTGTGATTATTAAGTCAGATACCCATAAAAAGAGCTGTTTGGGCTGTTGTTGTCTTTCCAGTTTTTAGCCAAGCAGTAATGGTTTATCTTGTTAATGAGATTTTTCTTCCAAAAAGCAGACAGATTTTCTAAGACATGACCTTGTTATTTTTCTTAGCATTTCCATAAAGTAAGCAATGAATATTCATTGTATTTTAAAAGTTGAGATCCTGCAGTCCTCCAAAATAAAATAGATAAAAATTTTTGTTCAAGGTCATATAACGAATAACTTTTGTAATGGAATCCAAATATTGTGGCTCCTTGTTTCATATTAAGCCAATTTATATCATACTTAGAATTATAAATGTTAGGACTAGAAGAGATTTCAAAAAATCATCTAGACCAGCAATATCAAACTCAAATAGTTTTTGAGTTTGATATTTTCTGTGTTCTATGTTCTAACCCCAAAAGGTTCCATGTAGCTCGAGATCAGGGCAGTAGGCCCAGCAGGCACTTGGTGAAATACTTAGGGATTCAGAAAAGGATTTTACAGAAGATGTCAGCTTGTGGGGAATTAGCAGCATTGAGCTGTCATTGACCTTAGCTGGATGGATGACACAAGGGAAAATGATCTGCAGCTTTTAAATTGTAAGTAATGCATTCCCAAGACTTGTCATAGACCTCTCAATTCATTTAAATTATTCAGGTCAATACTGAGCAGGTGATGAAGACCTTAATCAGACTATAAATTTTCCAGTGTATTCAGTCATCATAGGTTTCCTATCATAGGTTCTGTATGCTATAAAGGGTTAATAATGAGCCTGATCTTGAGCATGCAATTCAATTAGACAGATATTTGAGTACTACATGCAGGGCAATGTGTCAAATACCATGGCATCCCAGAACAAAAGACAAAGCCAGTCACTTCCTAAAGAGATGAAGCACGTACCCAAATGAGTTACCAGTTTGAGGAGCAAATATGCCCATTTTCCCATACCGTGAGAAACAGATACCATTCTTGCATACGTTGCAAGTGAATGATTAAATAATTAAGTGAATTAGCAGAGCAAGAAATAGTTGTTACCATGATGATGAAAAACACCTAAATGGAACTAACTTCTGCCTAATTACAAAGACAGATTCTATATTGTTGCATATATAGGACTCTATAAACAATACAGGTGACTGGCCTTTCCCAGAGCCAAGAGAATGGGATAACCTGGTAGAGAATTAGCATAGAAGGGTGCTTATGTGTTATGTGGGAGAAAGCAAGGCTTATTAATATAATTTGGTTTGGCCTGTTAGAACAGAATTTGGTTATATTCACCAAAAAAGTTGATCCCCAAAGGCATGTGAGCCATTAAATCTTTCCAGTGTACTTCACATCCATGTATTACTCTGGATCTCTGAAAGGTAAGGGGTAGGTAAGGAGTGTGCAAGAATAAGCCATCACAATAATTATAAAGATATTGAGCATCACAGTGCAACCCTTTTTGCATCTGGTTCAGTATCAAAGATCTCTAGAAATGAAGATCATCATCCCTCTAATTTAAAACTCTTTATATGATTTAAAGCACTGAATTATCCCTTAGCCCTCTTTCTTCCAAAATAAATAACTCTAATACTTTTGTAAGTCTGCTCATAGAACTCAAACTTTATTTTTACTGTTTCCAACCCCACCCTCACCCCCTTTTACTAAAATTCTGGTTCCTTCATATCCATCTTAAAGAGTAGTCAGCAGACCTGGACCTAGTACTGTCATAAAATCTTATTCAGGATGCATTGTAAGCCTTCATATGTATATTTTTACTGAAGAGAACTGATTTGTCATTTTGCCCACTTTTTAATTTTACTTCATTGAGGATTCAAAATTCATAGATAGCAAAGATTGTTGACTTTTCACTTTACTTTTGTGTCTAGCCAGTCCTTCCATCTTCCATATGTTGTACAATTGAATTTTGATCCCTACAGTACTAACTTATACCTTTTGGTATTCAATTTCGTTATTCTTGTAAACTACCTAATTTCTTAGGAAGACTATGAATTTGATTCTTCCCTTTAGGGATATTAACAGTCTCCCAAACTTTCAGTGGTCAGGACATCAGTAAAGAGTTTGAAGAGAACAAATCTCAGAATTTATTGCTGTGTTTTACCAGTACCCAGACTCTCATCGTCCCCTCTCCACCCTTTGAGTTTGTCCTTTAAGGTAATTCCTCACATACCTTTTCTTGCCAAAAAGAATATTAAAATCATCTGAGTTCAAATATTTCATCAGACACTTAATAGCTATGTCACCCTAGGTAAGTTTTCCTCAGTTTCCTCATCTGAAAAATGGAAACAATGATAGCACCCATCTCCCAAGATTGTCATAATGATCAAACAAGGTAATATCGGTCAAGTGCAAGCCTGAAAGTGCTGTGTAAATGCTGACTGTTACTAGTGTCATCATTATGTCAAATGGAAAACAAAGACAGAGTGAGAATTCTCCTATCTTGGAACACTCACCATTGAGGAAATTTGTCATCCATGAGACCTAGTAGTCAGCTTTTTCTTGTTTTTTTTTTTTTTTAAGTTTGTAAAGGTCTAATCAGAAAAGATCCTAGACAATAAATATTTCACTAACTCCATGAAGAGTATTAGCTGGAGTATTAAAAACCATTCTGTACTTTTTTGATATTTAAAATGATTTACACAATTTAGATGTTCGTCATAGTTGTGATATTACTGTCAAGGTCGGTCAAGAATCATGCCTTCCTTATTTGAGTGAAAGAGATCATTAGGAACACAATTTGACCAGTGATATAATAAAATTGAGCTTATGACAATGAATTTTATTATTGACATTTCATTATATAAAGCATAATTTCTTCCTAAGACAACAATAAATAATAATATTCCAATAATTGAAAATATATTAATTTCAAAAATAAAAAAAATCCTTCTGGGCCATTTAAGAGAAAAAATAGCCTATAATGTGAAATTGAAATTTAATTTATTTTTTGCCTTTTTTAAGATTACAGAAGTACTAAATAACAGAGTTGGATTTCTTTTGATTTATTTATTCATTTTAGGAGCATTTATTATCTTTCCTCATGGAATAATTTTTAAATGAAAAACAAAATTCTCAACATATGCTTTATGTTATGTGCTTATATATGCTTAACTAAGAAAGACATTCTCATGTTATCCATTTCTTATATATATATATATATATATATATATCACTGTGCATTTTAATTAAGTCCATCATTTTTCCTTCAGGAAGTATACATTGTGGTTCATCATCAGGCCTTTGGACTAATGGTTTGCCATTGTAGTGATCAGAGATCTAAAGTCTTCAAATTTGTTTTTCCTCTGTAATGTTGGTATCATTATATAAATTGGTCACCTAATTCTATTCAACCTTAGTCTGCATCAGGTCATAGAGGTCTTCCCTGTTTCTCTTGCAAGTATCTATTTTTTCATTTCTTATAATAATATTCCATTAGATTTATGTACTATGTTATGTTTAGCCATTCCTTAAAGTTGGGTACCACTTTAATTACCAGTTTTGGGCTACTTGTAAAAAGAGATGCCCCTTTAATCCCTTTAGGGTATGGACCTAGTAATGAGTCAAAGGGTGTTTGTGAGCCAGGCAGACCAGCCTCCAGGATACATGTATGCTAAAGCTTAACTGATGGAGCATTGCACACTCACGTACCTCCCCTTCCCCTCCACTAATGCTTGCGGCACCATTAGAGTTAAGTTTCCTGGGTCCTTGCCCCTCATTCCTTATAAGGCAATTCAAAGAACAACCTGATTTCACTGGTCGAAGCTAGCTTTACTGCCTTACCTCACAGGTGACAAGGCAGTGCTCTCATAGTGCTAGTTTTTTTGTAATTTGTAGCCTTAGGGGCTTCTACTTTAGATCAGGGTACAGCTCTAGCTGCATGTCCAAGCCAGCAGCCTGTCCATGGAAGTAGGAACAGTAAAGATCACACACCTGTGCTGTTCCCCACTGGCCTCTGTTCTCCCATAACTGCCATTTCTGTGGAGCAGTGGTGTTCTCTGAAAACAACTCCTGCCCCTTTGACCTTGCTTGCATACACTATTTGATAACTTTGGAGGATTGCTTTCCAGAACGTTTGGACCAGTTCACAACACCATTGTGCCCATTTTTCCCACAGTCGCTCCAACATTTGTCATTTTCCTTTTTTGTCATCCTTGCCAATCTGTTAGGTGCTTTTATATACATTCCTCTAATTATTAGTGATTTGGAGCATTTTTTATATGTTGTTCTTATCTTGGATTTTTCCTTTGAAAGTTGCTTTCTCATATCCTTTGAACAGCTCTTAGTCTTAAATTCTAATTATTCCAGTATATGTCTTGGATAAGAGACCTTTATCAGAAAACCTTTCTACAAAGATTTTTTTCCCTCTCGTTACCTGTTTCCCTTCTAATTTTAACTGCATTAGATGTATTTGTGCAAAAGCTTTTTAATTTTTTGTTATCAAAATTGTTCTGTTTCATTATCTTGGATCCTCTATATTATTTGTGTTATCATAAACTCTCCCCTTTTTCACACATTTGAAAGGTAATTTCATCCTTGCTCCTGATTTGCTCGTGTTTTCACCTTGTATGTCTTAAGTCATATATCCCTTTAGAATTTATCTTAGTAGACAGTGTGAATAGCTTGAATTAATTTCTAAGTATTGATTCATTTGACCTCCAAGGGACCCTCAAAAATCTTCTCCAGCACCACAATTCAGAAGTGTTGATTCTGCAGTGTTCAGCTTTCCTTATTGTCCTACTCTCACAGCCAAAAATATAGCTTTCACTCTACAGATCTTTGCCAGCAAGGTGATGTCTCTGCTTTTTAGTATGCTGTCCAGATGTGCCATAGTTTCCTTCCAAGGAGCAAACATCTTTTAATTTCATAGCTGCAGTTGCCATCTGCAGTGCTCTTTGAGCCCAAGAATACAAAATCTGACACTGCTTCCATTTTTTTTCTCTCCGTTTGCCAGAAAATGATGTGACCAGTTGCCAAGACCTTAAATTTTTTTTTATGTTAAGCCTCAAGCCAACTTGTAAACTTTTCTCTTTTACCCTTATAAAGAGACTTCTTAATTCCTCTTCACCTTCTGCCATCAGGGTGATATCATTTGCATATCTGAGATTGTTGACATTTCTCCAAGCAACCTTAAAAGCAACCAGCTTTTGATTCATCCAGCTTGGCATTTCACATGATGTGATGTACTCTGCATATAAGTTAAATAAATAAGGTGACAATATACAGCCCTGTCATACTATTTTTCCCATCTTAATCCAGTTGATTGTTCCATGTTTGGTTCTAGCTGTTGCTTCTTAGCCTGTATACAGGTTCCTCAGGAAATTTGTAAGATGATCTGGTACTCCCATCTCTTTAAAGACCTGTCACATTTTGTTGTGATCCACACAGTCAAAAGCTTTGGTGTAGTCGATGAAAAAAAGCAGATACGGCAATACTTAAGGAAATTGATGCAGACTATTCACTGGAAGATCAAATACTGAAGCTGAGGCTCAAAATACTTTGGCCACGTAATGGAAAGGCAGGACTCATTGGAAAAGATCCTGATGTTGGGAAAGATTGAAGGCAAAATGAAAAGGACACAGCAAAGGATGAGATGGATAGATAATGTCATGGAAACAATGAACATAAACTTGGACAGACTAAGAGATAGTCAGGGATGATAATGGATGATAGAATAACCTGGCATGCTATGGCACATGGGGTCTTGAAGAGTCAAACACAACTGAACATCAACAACAAAATACAATATGAGATGTTGGTCTATGCCCTATTTTTGCCAAACTGTTCGTTAGCAGAGCTGGATTTCAAACATGCATGTGGTGACTCTTAAGTTCAATAAACTTTCTACTGTATCACACTGCCTTCCTCATAGGATCGTGGGAAGAGATGTTAGAGATCATCTCGTGACCCAGCCCCTTCATTTTGTAGATTAAAAAAACTGAAGCCCATAGAGGTCTTCTTGACCAAGGTCACATACTACCTGGACATAAGGACATAAAGAAACCAACATTCAAACTCAGTTATTCTGACTTAAGTCCAGCATTTTTTCCCACTATACCACATTGTCTTCCTAATTTACATGCAGGAATATGTTTGATGTGAATAACTGTCTAGGAATAAAAACATTAACACAGAATTGTTCTTCCTTACAGAAAAAAAAACCTAGATATTTTAAATATGAAATTTTTTTTAGTATCATCATTATTATTCAGCACTGCCAATTTTAGCAATATTTGCTAGAAAAATGAAGAATCTCATTTGTTCCAGTATTAATAAGAATTCTTGACCTTTTTGTATCATGGACTCCTGGCAAAACTCTTCTCGCAGTAATGTTTTTAAATACATAGAATAAAATATGTAGGATTACAGAAGACACTAATAATATTGAAATAGTTATCAAAATATTTTTTTTAAACAAGTTTACAGACTCCACCTTTCTAATCAGGTTTCTTGTTTTGCTCAGATAGTATATTCAAGACTTTAATTGGTCACATAATATACTGGATTCTGTCTAAAACTAAAATATTATATGCTTGCCTTATCAATGAACAAAAAATTTTGCCTCAAGGTAAGGCTCGGGGGAGGAGGGAGATTGATGATGGAAAATAGAATAACCTATTTTTAACGTATTTTCAAAACCTAATTTTAAAAACCATACTATAATCTAAAACAGAAAAATAGTAAAAATAATCACTTTTAAATGGCCTTATTTTTAGCCTAGAATTAGTTCTCACATTTCTGGATTCCTGGTACAGAAAAATGTTTTACGTTAACTATTGGGATGTTTAATTTATGTGCATTGTTCAGTCAATTGACACATTGCTGAAGGAATTGAGTCATATCCATAGTGATTTTTCTCAATATAGGTATAAACAGAATATATAAGAATTGCAGGTAAAATGGAAAAATAGCTCACATTTGAATTTGGTGTCATTAGGTTTTTGTGTCCAAAGGCAACAGGAAATTTCATTTCACAGGATGCCTGATTATCTCTCCTCACTTTCAGTGCTCATGATAAGCATATAGACTTGCCATTATCAAGATAATTAGAACTTAGACACCAACATTTCTTTGCAAAGAATCTAAAGAAGTCCTCTGAAGAAATCAACAAAATCATAGGGCCATATATTTGGAACTGAGTAGAATCTCAGAAATCCATCTAACCTAACCCTTCCATTTCATAAATGAAGAAATTAAGACCCAGAAAGGTTCAATGACTTGTTCAAGGTCACACAGTGAGTCACTGAAGCAGAATCTAGATACATTTTCTAACTTTAATGCAAAAGTTTGCAAAGGGCAGGATAGTGAAAACTGTTGGAAAATTTAAAAAAAAAAACACTCACAAGTTTAGCAATTAATTGTCATAATTTCTCCCAGAAAAGTTAGTGTGGAAATGATGAGCACCATGCAGATCTTCAAAAAATGGAATAGACAAGTTGTGGCTCCGGAACTGGCCTCAGCATTTGTGTCTGTGGGAAGGAGGAAGGCAAGGCACTGTTCAAGCAGATGCATGCTAACGTGGGGAAGCTACTCAAGGGCATCAACAGGTACAATCCTGAGAACCTGGCCACCCTTGAGAGGTAAGCAGAGACCCAGGCCAAGGAGAATGCCTACGACTTGGAAGCCAACTTGGCCATGCTTAAACTATATCAGTTCAACCTGGCCTTCTTCCAGATCACAGTGACAGCCCAGATTCTGCTGAAGGCCCTCACCAATCTCCCCCACATGCACTTCACTTTGTGCAAGTGCCTGATTGACCAAGATCATCAAGAAGAGCAACCCATCAGGCAGATCCTGTACCTGGGAGACTTGCTGGAAACCTGTCATTTCTAGGCTTTCTGGCATGCCCTAGATGAGAACATGGATCTCCTTCTACTTAATGGCATCATAGGCTTTGAAAACTCCATCCAAAAATTTATCTGCCATGTTGTGGGTATCACATACCAACATATTGACCGCTGCCTGCTGGCTGAGATGTTGAGAGATCTGTCAGACAACCAGCTGAAAGTGTGGATGAGCAAGTATGGCTGGAGCTCCAACAAAGCCGAGCAGGTCTTCATTTGCAGCCAAGAAGAGAGTATCAAGCCCAAGAACATTGTGGAAAAGATTGACTTTGAGAGTGTTTCCAACATCACGGCTTCCTCCCAGTAACTCCTGCCCCATGTCTCCTGTTTTCTGCTTTCTGTTTCCCCTTACATACAGCCAGCTTAAATAAAAGACCTTTACTTCCTAAAAAAAAAAAAAAAAGAAATGGAATAGACAGTTTCTTAACGAACAGGAAACAAGAATGTGGTATGGGTGTGAGTGTCTGTGGGTGTGTGTTCATTTCACAAGCAGCTATCTATAAGCACGTAGACTATAGGCTGGCTAGAACAGAGGTCAGAGTATACACCAGATTTGAAAAAGGCTAAAAATGAGAGCTATATAGTTTCAGCGCTCTAATCCAGTCTGTTCACTCAAAATTAAAAGGTACAGAGATGGACTACCTACTTATTAAACTTAGGTTCCATCAAAGGAATGTTCACTTTTCTACTGCAGCTACTAATCACACGAGTCACATACATATCCAGGATCAAATATGAAATCCTCTGGGAAAGTTTTCAAAGACTTTCTCAGACCTCCTTAATCTTAGTAACTCTGAGAGTGCCCCCAATTTATCCTATGTAAATCTTGTTTGTATTTTGTTGTTCTCATGTTATTTCCCCCCAGACTGTGAGTTTGAGAGCAGATTACTTTTTGTCTTCCTGTGTATCTGCAGTGCTTAACACAGTGCCCGGAACATAGTAGGAGCTTAATAAGTGTTTCTTCACCATTAAGTTCTGAAAATACAAAGAAAGCCAAAAATAGCCCCCATTTTGTATCATAACTGTATTTGTATTCATGTTTAAATATCTCTGCCTGATCTTGAAGTCAAGACTGTCATTTATCTTTATAGCTCCCTCAGCTGGACACAGCCCAGTGCCTACTTAGTGCATAGTTAACACGCAGCAAATGTTTTCTGCTTTGCCTTGTCTAGGCCGTAGTAGGTATCTAGCGAATTTTATTATAAGATTCATCAAACTCACCATTTGAGCCAAAGTTTTTGACACTTTGAAGTAGCAATATGCTAAAAGGATCAACGGAGTTTAAATTCAGTGCAAATGAGATTTGGCCCATGAATTTTAAAGGCATTTAATGCCTTTTATAACATCTTGATTCAAACTAGTGCTGATGATATAGTAACTCAGCATCCAAAACCTTCTTCTATTTCACATGCAGTGAGAAGAGCAGCCAACAACTAAAGTTTATTACAACAAATGTGTATTAAGTGTTTACTGTTCACCAAGCTCTCTTCGATGTTATGAGGGATGCAGAGACCAAAATGAAGCAGTCCTTGCCTTTATGGAGTTTGTCTTCTACTGAGATGAGACCACAGGCACACAGATGGGTCAATGCAAAATGTAACAAAGTCAATACAAAGAAATTTCAAGAAGGAGTGCATACTCAGTGCTTGTTCTCCTCTACTACCACCCCCTACCCAATGACCTCCTTAGGTTTTATGCCTAGCAGTGGACTCTCAGTCCCTTTGACCTCTGGGTCAAAGGATGTGGACAGTTTAGTCATTTTATTTACTTACTTTCAAATTGCCTTCATAATGGTTGGACAGTGCCTTAACGTGCTTGGCTTTCCACAACCCCTCCAACACTAACTATTCCAGACTTTGTCATCTTTGCCAGTTCACCAGGTATGAAGTAAAACTTGATAGTTTTTCTTTTTAATTTTTTAAAATTTATTTTCTTGTTTACATCATTCATTTCCAAGAGATTTAGAGTTACAAATTTTCTCTGCATCTTTCCCATACCCCCAACACCAAAACAGAGATCCCACTTAACTCCCTACCCCAATCTGCTCTCATTTGTGCCCTCCTCCAACACCTCTCTAACTTTCTGGTAGGGCAGGGAGGATCTCCCTACCCCAGTCCCTGTACATCTTAATTCCCAGTTGCATGTACTGTAGAACTTTCAATTCTAGATTCTTACGGTTCCTCCCTTGTCACCCATCCCCACTGCAATTCAATACAGGCGGTACATGTGTAATTATGCAGGACATCTCCACAGTGGACATATTGTGAGAGGTTGATTATATGTCCCTCCTTCCTATCCTGCCCCACCCCCCTGTTCTGTTCTCTACCCTGTCCCTGTCCCTTTACTGAAGTGTGTGCTTATAGCATCCCTCCCCTCCATCATCCCCCTTCTCGTCCCCATGCCCCCTACTCGCCTGTGTGGCGTGATGCCCAGTTTAGCATTTATGCCATTTCCTTCCTAAGCCAAATTCAGTGACAGTAAATGAAAGTAAAGTTGTAAGTTATCCCTTGCCTCTTCTATATGACATGACTAACCCCATTTTGTCTCTCCCTGTCTCCTCTCATTCTAGTCCTCTCCCACCTCATAATTTCACCATTTAAAGTATCATTCAAAGTCAATTGATCCCGTACCCTCTATGTACACATATACACACATGCTCAGATATGTATTCATACGCATATATAGCCTCCTATATAAACATATGTGTAAGTATACATATATATCCATTTATATTCCCTTCCCCTATCCTGATACTAAGAAAAGTTTCATAAGTTACTATTATCATTTTTCCATATTGCCATGTAAATAGTTCAACTTTGATAAGTTCCTTATGATTTCTTTCCCATGTTTACCTTCTCATGGTTCTTGTGTTTGAATGTCAAATTTCTATTCAGTTTTGGTTTTTTCAGCAAGAATGCTTGAAAGTCCTCCACCTCATTGAATGACCATATTTTCCCCTGGAACATTATACCCAGTTTTGCT
>JAQQSW010006614.1:0-13910 GCA_028646575.1 Pseudocheirus occidentalis | reverse complement strand
GTGTGTGTGTGTGTGTGTGTGTGTGTGTGCACATGCATGTGTATGTGTGTGTATATATATACACATATGTCTATATAGGAAGGTATATGTGTGTAGGAATACATATGTGAGTGTGTGTATATATGTGTACATAGAGGGCACAGGATCAATTGAATAGGATGGAATATTTTAAAAGGTGAAATTGAGAGGTGGGAGAGGAATAGAATGAGAGGAGACAGGGAGAGACAGAATAGGGTTAATCCTCTCATATAGAAGAGGCAAAGGATAACTGTTACAATGGAGGGGAAGAACAGGAAGGCAAAAGGGAATGGATCAACCTTACTCTCATTGAATTTGGTTTAGGGAATTAATGACATACACTCTAAATTAGGTATCTTGGCCTACAGAAGAGTAGAAAGGAAGGGGATGAGAGGGGGGATGATAGAGGGGAGGGCAGCGTGGGGGGAGGGTTGTTAGAAGCACACACTTCTATAAAGGCACAAGAACAAAGTAGAGAATAGAACAAGTTGGGGGCAGAATAGGAAGGAGGGAAATATAGTCAGTCTTCTACAATATGGTCCATTGTGGAGATGTTCTCCTTAACTACTCATGTATGGCCTGTATTGAATTGCTTATCTTTCCAGTGGGGGTGGGTGACGAAGGAGGAAGGGAAAAAATCTAGAATTTAAAGTTCTAATATCAAATGTCAAAAATATATATGTATATATGTTATTATCATTATTAGTATTTGCATGCAACTGGAAATCAAGATATAAAGGCACTGTGGTCGGGAGATGCATTCTGCCCTACCAGAAAGTCAGAGGGGTGATGGGGGAAGATATAGGAAAGAGCAGATTGGGGGAGGGGATATACAGTGGAATCACTGTTTTGGGGTGGTGGGTAGGAGAAAGATGGGGAGAAAATTTGTAACTCAAAATCTCATGGAAATGGATGATGTAAACTAAAAATAAACAAAAGTTTAAAAAAAAAAAAAAAAAGAAAAGATGACCAGAAAATTGGTGAGTTCCCTTTCAGTGCTTGGGATCTTGTAGTCTCTGAATAAATGAGACATTCTGGCTTAGCGGAAACAGTCACAGATTTGCTTCCAAAGGGACTCAACAATCCCTAGATCATATTTAGGACTTTTTGTAAAAGGTTCTTTCTATTTCTATGTAATAGCCATTCAAAAATGTTCTCCTTGGCAGAGAGCACAATCATTTCACATCTCCCAATTCCCTGTTAAGTCAGTCACTCTTTCTTTAGTTGAAATGCCTGACTAGGAGGCCTTCAACTGTTCCTATAAAACACAACTTCATCTACCTATGTCAACAGTGGTGGGAAGAGTGTGTGATCTGGCCTGAATGTCCCTAAGCAACTCTGACCCACATCCAGTTTGGAAGAGCAGTCAAACTACACCAGGTGTAAGTGGGATCTAATTGCCTTTTTTTTTCCCCTGTGCTTCAAAAACCCTGTGAAAAAAAGAAAACAACAAAGAACTATGATCATTTCCAGTCAGTAGCTTTAAACCTATTGGGAATGTAGTTGTCTTTCTGCATTAATATGAAATCCTTCCTTGAATAAATGAGCTCCTCATTTTAGAATGCTTTCTCTCTAGTTGAGTATATTTAAAATTCACTTTTTTAAAATGTAATTCCCTCACTCTTCCCTAAACTCCTTGTTATATAGTCAGCTCTGTAATTTTGGGGCCTGAATTTCTAGTGCACCAGACATAAAGTGAAAAGTGTTGTGACAGGCAGGAGGACTTTTTTTTTTTTTTTTAATACTGTTGGGGCAGCTACGTGGTGCAGTGAATAGAGCAACGGCCCTGCAGTCAGAAGGACCTGAGTTTAAATCTGGTCTGAGACACTTAACACAAAACTAGCCATATGACATTGGGCAAGTCACTTAACCCAAACTGCCCTGCCTTCCCCCCTCCAAAAAGCAAAAAATAAAATAAAATAAAATATCTAAAAAAATACATTGACTTTCAGGAAAATACAGCCTATTCTAGCTAATATTCCAACTAGGTAAATTTTGTCTTTGGTTCTTTCCTGCCTCCATTTCTCTGCTCCTCTATTCTGCTTCATAATTGCCCTCATGCTGCCCTCCACAT
The DNA here is from genome assembly GCA_028646575.1 of Pseudocheirus occidentalis. Lineage (NCBI taxonomy): Eukaryota > Metazoa > Chordata > Mammalia > Diprotodontia > Pseudocheiridae > Pseudocheirus > Pseudocheirus occidentalis. The sequence goes on along the minus strand of JAQQSW010006614.1, from coordinate 11,818 downwards.
GCACACTTCAAACTATACTGCCCTTAGCTCTCTATGTTGACATAATGTGGGGTGCATTTTTCTCTGCCCTAGTTACACTGGAAAATCCCTTTGCCTCAATTTTCTGCCCCCAGAGAGTTGAAAAAAAGAAAACCCTTTTCAACTAATGCAGCTAAAGGTATGAGAATTACTTCCCTGGAGTATTTGCAATCTAAAAATCATAGTCTTATTAACTCAAATGAATCTTTAATTTTCTGAAATTTAGTCAGTGTGACAAAATCAAGAGAAGATTTCAAGTAATGTGTAGGTGGTGTTTTTCCCTATGTTATTCAATCATAAACTCCAATTCCATTCTGCAAGAAAATACAGGATATTTTTCCAGTGTACTCATGAAAAGCTAGGGAAACTAAATTACTATCTCAGATGGTAAGCCATTAACTAGGCATGCAATAAAGGGGAAAGCCTTTTTAAAGATTTTACATGTGTTGCACCCCAAGGTTCAAGATTCATTTTGGGTCAACATTTATTCAAAACTATAGCAAAAGCCCCCACCAATGTGTCCCTATGCCAGACCATATGTATCAGCAAGCACCCTAGCATACCCAGGATGGCTGCTAGCACAGGTTCTTAGATCTGCTTTTCTAAAGGAAAGCAACTCAAAATGGGCTAACAATCTTACTTTAATCAATCAAGCATATATCATTTATCTAGTTCAGGGGGGAAAAGTCAGCATCCTAAACTTCAGAGAATCCAAACAGTTACAAGCAGAAGTTACAAGCAGACAAAGAAACAGATCAGCAGATGGGCTTCCAACCATCTGACCATTACATCCATACCTAGTCAGTTACCAGAAAGGGAAGCACCAACATCTGGATTTTCAAAGCCTGGGGGCTCAATGTCTTCCCAGAGTCTCGTCTGGCCAAATCACACAACTCTTTCCAAAGTGAGCCCCAAATCAAAACCTCACATCAGGGTATATATAGCTGTCTCCTGGGTCAGAGAATGTCATGACCCTCTTGACCCACTGCCCAATCACAAAATAATAAGGTGTGGGCATTCCTGAAGAACAAGCCTCCCACGACAGACTCCATGCGACCACATTCAGCCTATTAGGAGGCAGAGCATACTTTCAAATCAGGGAAGGTTCTCAGAGCCACTTAAACTAGGGGCAGGAAAGATCTTTAGATTCCTGTAACACTGTACCAACTGATATATGAATCCAAAAGCAAATTCTATTTAATTAAAACAAAATAACAAGATGAGTAACAATAAATTAATTCAGTTAATAAATATTCCCAGCACCCACATACAAATGATTCTACCTCTGGGTAAATACTAGTCAACATTCAACTTAATCCCTTTGTGTCCCCAACATAATGGGAGAGGAATATTATTACATTAAATTTATAACCAAGATCTTGAGACAGAGTCTGAAGCTATTTACCTAATTAGTCTCCCCTTCAATCTTAGTCTGTCAGACCACAGAGTGCCGACTTGCCAGCCCTGAATCGTCATGTTAATACTGAAACCTCTTGCTACAACTCTTCCTTCCATCATGGTCCAGATAAGACACTGGAGTTGGGGCCTAGGTCAGTACTTCTTGCTTTTTCTCCATATGGCTACCTTTGCTTCTACCTTTTTCTTTCCTGCTCAGATTTTCATTTGGGCCTTATTTTGGAAGATTCTTTCAAAACATGCTATACCTTTCTGAGTATTCTTACCCAGCAAGAATCTACATATGATGATATCACCATGCTACAAGCTCATGCCCAGCTTTTTGAAAATATACTGCAGATAATTTTTTTTCCAATGTATGACCCTTTCTCTCAGCCTCAAGTAATGTGGGAAAGAGGAACAACAAACATATATATGAACAAAGCAGCATCTCTTAAGCCTACACCATTTTTAAATCATAGCCTCTCAAATACTACTCAGTTTTCATCACTGATCTCAAGCATGTCTCATTTATACAGTCACTATATTTTCCAAACCAAAATCAAGATGAGTGGCCTAACAAAGGATATTGCTTTTGCAAGTCTCATCAAAAGCCATCTTTCTTTAACTGGAGTGATATTGCCTGGAAAACCTGGGGTGCATGGTCCCTGTAACCACCTTCCACAAAACACAAACTCTCATGCAGTTTTGTCAAACCTTAAAATAAGTGGTTGGTGCAAACCTTTGCAGGTGAATATTTTCAGTCCCATGGACCTGAAAATGACTCTATATTTTCTTGCTTCCAGGGGGAAAGAGAGAATGTTGACAGCAAGAATAAATTAAATAATCACTAACACAATTCAAGTCCTACAAACCTAATGAAACTCTTGTTAAGTTTTTGCCATATAGAAGTAGAAAATCACTGGACAAGAAAGGATATTAGTGATTATCTAGCCAAGCTCCTTCATTTTACAGATGAGGCAACAGAGGCCTAGAGCAGTTAAATAACTTGCCCAAGGTAACAGAGGGAGTTAATAGGAGAACCAAAACTAGAACCTCTCCCCTCCTGAATTCCAGGTGACTGTATTTTTCACTATACAAAGCATTTAGTTGGAATTCTATTTGAAAAGCAGACTTCAGCTCTCCAGGCTTCAACTGTGAATAATTTCAATCATCCATACTTATCTGGATAATTATAATCAGCTGTTAGAAAACAAAGTTCTAATTGAATAACTAATTTTTACCCCCTTCTTCCTTACTTAGGACTAATGAGGCTAGTAATTCTATCTCACAATCCTCTAACCATACAAATGACAAGCGCCCTTTCCACAGGAATACTGTGGAAAACAGCTTGGTTCTTTCCTGTTTCCCAAATGTCTGAGAATCAGGCTCCAGTCCCAATTTTGCCTCCAATTTTAGGTCATCCTTGAAATAGGACAACTGGTCTCTGCCTGGCCTTACTTCTGGAAACACAGCCAGCAACGCTGCCCAGGTGGAGTGAAATAGAAGACTATCATTTCAGTTTTGGAGGGTAATGCTATAGTATTGCCATTTGAGATAATAGCAACAGTTCACATTTAATCAGTACTTTCAGGCTCCCCAAGGGCTTCCTTTCTGACAAACCTAAGGCGGGCAGTACAAGTATTATTAACCCCATTTTTTTTTTCCAGACCCAGAGATTGTAAGTGTAAAGAGCTTAAGTGATTTTTAAATGTAAGGAGCTCCAATGAGACAATTTCTTCTTCCTGGGAGATCAATGCTTGCCTTGTCATTTCTAGTCTTAGAGAGTTGCCTGAGATGTTAAGAGACTTGCCCAGAGTCACATAATCAGTGTGTATGAGAGACAGGACAAGGAAAGAAGGAAAGAAGGAAGGAAGGAAGGAAGGAAGGAAGGAAGGAAGGAAGGAAGGAAGGAAGGAAGGAAGGAAGGAAGGAAGGAAGGAAGGAAGGAAGGAAGGAAGGAAGGGAGGGAAGGAGGGACGAAGGGAGGGAAGGCAGAAGGACCGAAGGACAAACATTTATTGAGTAAGTCCTATTTACCAAGGAGTGTACTATCTGCCATCTTCTTGTCCCCCAAACCAGTTCTCTATCCACTATGTCACATTGCCTCTCCCTTTTTTACAGCTGAGAAAACTCAGGCTCGGGTATATGAATTGAATTGTCCTGAGTCACAGAGATGGTACATGTCAGAGGCAGGACTTGTACTCAAGTCTTCTTGTTTCTGAGGCCAGCTCTCAGGACTAGCACTGGAGTCAGAAAGACCTGAGTACAAGTCATGCCTTTGACATGGACTACCTTTGTGACCCTGGCCAAGTCAAGTCACCTCTGAGCATCCCCAGGCAACTCTCAAAAATCACTAAGTAATGAAGAGTTTTCAGAAGTGCATTTCAAGGAAAAATAACAATTGTTAAATTTTCAATGTGAGCATTTACAATTCAGAAATTGTAATCCCTACAAATCAATGTTTGATTTATTGCTTTGGGGGATTATCTTAATTTAAGAAAGTGATAGTAATGCAGATTAAATTTAAGTGTTTGTGCATAACTATTTCCTCAGTGTCAGCTGTTAAACATCTACCAAGCCTACACTAAGGCAGTCGATAGAGTACTGGGCCTGAAGTCAGGAAGACACGAGTTCGAATTTGGCTTCAGAGACTTAATAGCTGTGTGACCCTAGGAAAGTCACTTAATCGTGTTTGCCTCAATTTCCTCATCTGTTAAGTAAGCTGGAGAAGGAAAGGGCAAACCACTCCAGTACTGTGCCCCAAATGGGGTCATGAAGAGTCAAATAACTGAAGAGTCAACAGAACAACAACCAAATAGCCCTTTGCTAGGCTATGCTGTATAGTACTGTATATTATAAACATTGACTGAGCCCAGCAGTTCAGTAGAAGACTCAAGGAATAAAATCATCACCCCACTATAGGCTGCTGTTCCTGCTCCTGATGATGATGATGATGATGATGACAATGACAACTAATATTTATATAGTCCTTTAAGGTTTATAAAGTGCTTTATATTCGTTCTCTCACTTGAGCCTCATAACACTCCTGGATTTGTTCCTGATCTGCCTCAGTGGACAAATTTCAACACTAGGAGTCCCCTGCACCAATGAAATCACAGGTCTGGAGCAAAACCAAACAAAATTCCACAGAGGTCCACATACAGAGGTGCATCCTGAGCTCCCGTAGTTATGGTAGCCATCTTCTCTGAAACAATTGAAGCCATAGTCAAAGTCCATTTTTCAAGGATTGACCCTGAAAATCCAGAACATGTGAGTATAACATCCAGAGGAATAATGGGAAACAGATCCATGTGATCCTATAATGACCCCAAGATACGCAGGAATTCTCTGGTGTGGTAGAAAGTGCTGGGCCTGGACTCGTCTGAAGGCTGTGGCTTACTTTGTGTGATGTTGGATGAGTGACAGAGCCTTCTTTGAACCAACTATAAAATGGAAATAGTAGGACCTTCCTGCCACATAACAGGACTTTGTGTGGATCATATGGGATAATATAAGTAATACTAGACATTGGTTATTCCCTACCAGTTTGTACTTCCAAACCCAAGATCTGGAAGATGAAACTTGAGAAGCCAGCTAAATAGTACCGTGTGTAGTTTGGGGGCAAAGTACTTTACTGCAGCAATCTGGAGAGTGAAATCCTTTTAAGCCACACATCTTTATCAGCAAGGGGATACATATTTTCTTCCCAATCCAAGTGAGTTACTTCATTAATATTTGAACCCTGAAAGCTCCTGTTGTGCCATTTCCATAATTCTCTCCTTTATTCAGCATTTTCCAGGTGAATTGTTTTTATTCCATTTGGGCTTCCAATGCAGAGATTTTGAAGAGTCCCTTTCAGGCTTCCATTGTTTAGCGTGCAAGTGATTTAATTATTTATTCCATAAAATCACTGGGGCCCTTTCATGAGCCTCTGCTTTTCTCTTGCTGGTTTAGTAGATGAAAAAAAAAAAGTTATGTCCCTGTCTCACTCTCTCAAAAGAACCTTCTGCTGCAATTCTCTCATCAATGTTCTGTCACATTTTTTTCATATAAAATGCCTGTTCTTCAAGTAGATAAGATCTCTATCAAGTGCATCTCATGCTGCTCTGAATAAGGGCTTTTGCAAGGACTTGGATTATTTTATATGTAATGCAATTACTTCTCTTTTTTTGCAAGTCTGGCTGAATTCATGAATCTAGAGCAACCGCCAACATAAAATGCAGGCTGTATTTCTAAAAGATACCGATCCACCACAGAAGCAATCTCAAACAAATCCTGCTTCCCTGAAAAATCTTACAGCCGTAGTCTTTTGTGTTTGTTTTCATAGCCTGCTAAGAGAATGGTAGCAGCAATCTGTTTTCTGTTGTTTCCACTTTCAAAACACAGACCTGAACACTAGATGACTTGAAAAACTAAAGCTATAAATCAGTGGCTTATATTTTCTCCCCCAGTTGCACTAGATAGAGGTGATTTTGCAGCTGTCTTCCTAAAAGAATAGTCCTGTGGTTTTTGCAAACAGTCTTTGCAATTACAGAAAGGTCAGTCCTACCACATTGTACCACCAGTATAATCAACACATTCTGAACTCTCCTGATTTCACTTCTTTGCCCATTTATAAGGAGTTAAAGCACCGGGTGTGTTGGCACATACCTGTATAATCCTTGCTACCAGGGTGGCTGAGGACAGCTTATCTCTTGAGCTCTGAAGTTCTAAGTTGCAGGGGGCTAAGCTGATCAGGTGTCCATACTGAGTTTAGCATTAATATGGTGAACCTCTGAGAATTACAAGTCACCAGTTTATATAAGAAGGGGAAAACTAGCTCAGGTGAAAAACAAAATACAGTCCATCCAAGCTCCTGTGCCGATCAGGACTAGGTGATCATAGGAGTTATTTGTTGTTCAGCCGTTTTTCATTTGTGACAGATTCTTCATGACCCCATTTGGGATTTTCTTGGCAAATACACTGGAATGGTTTGCCATTTCCTTCTCCAGCTCATTTATAGATATGGAAATTGAGGAAAACAATATTAACTTACTTGCCCAGGGTCACACAGATAATTAGTATCTGAGGCCAGATTTGAATGCACAAAAAAGGCTCATTTTGATTCCAAGCCCAGTGCTCTATCCACTGCACCTCCTTGCTGCCCAGTCACATGAGCAGCCCCTACATTTCCAACCTGGGTAAGATAGGGAAAACCAGTGTTTAAAAAAAAAAAAATCAAAAGTTTAGCTGAATACAGCAACTCATTTTCCTGAGCCTTTCGTTGATTATGGAAGTACATAGGCATCATCAGAAATATAAAGCGACTGCCAGATAGTTCTGCTACTACCCATGCAACCTTGGGCAAGTCACCTTGCAAGTCACTACTGGTTCCTTATTTTGCTATTCTGTAAAATAAAAAGGTAGAACTAGTTGATAGATAACTTTCAGCCCTAAAATTCTATGGCAACCTAAAAGAATTAGTAGAGTCCAGTTTTGACCTCGTGTTCCTTGTAACAAAGCCTTCATTTTTAGGCCCAGGTTTTCTAGATCATCCAATTCCATTCAAATTTTATTAAGGCACTGAGATGCAACATTGCTTTACATTTTAAAAAGCCAGCCTCAGATTCAGGCAGATGTTGATTCAAGTTCTAAAGTTCTGATTCTGCTACCTATTGACTATGTAACCTGGCAAGGAAGAAAAGAAATAAACATTTATTGAGTGTCTGCTCTGTGCCAGGAACTGTGCTGAGCACTTTACAAATCTCATTTCATCTTCACAACAACTCTGAGAGGCAGGTGCTATTAAGGAAAATGGGGCAGACAGAGGTTAAGTGACTTGCCAAGATTCACCCTGCTAGTAATTTTCTGAGACTAGATTTGAACTCAGGTCTTCATGATTCCAGGCCTGAAATTCTATTTACCTAGTTGTCTCAACCCTGGATAAATCACTTAAAGGGCAGCTAATCGGCGCAGTGGATAGAGGGCCAAGCTTGGAGTCAGGAAGACTCATCTTCTTGAATTCAAACACTTACCACTGGCTGTTTGACCCTGGGCAAGTCACTTAACCCTGTTTGCCTCAGTTTCCCCATCTATAAAATGAACTGGAGAAGGAAACAGCAAACCACTCAAGTATCTTTGCTAAGAAAACCCAAAATGGGGTCAGGAAGAATTGTGCCTACTAAAAATGACTGAACAACAACAACGAAGTGACTTAACCTCTAAGTGCCACCAGGAAACTCTTTAGTCACAGGAAGGATCTGAGACCTTTAACAGTACATGTATTTCATGGTGTGGAGACTCCTTCCACCAAATACAGATAGTACCCAGCCAGACTATGACCTGACAAGTAGGTTCTAGAAACTTGCCTGAGGCACAATGACTAGAAAGATTAGCATCAGAGGCAGCTTGAACCTGAGTTTTCCTGACTCTAAGTACAGAATCCTAGCTACTACGTCCTGCTGTGCCTCAGATAACTGTAATATAAGCCAAAACTGAATACGTTCAAGTAAAAAAAATGAGATATTGACAGGGAGAAAACTCCTAGCTGATGACTTCAGGCAGGAAGTGGCACCTGGAAAGAAGGGAAGGGAAAGAAAGAATTTGAATATGTTAAAGACGAAAGGGTCCATTTTGGACAAATTGAAGATGAAAGCAAAGGAGTTTGAAGCTTCATTCCTAATCAAAAGACAACCAACAGTTGAAATCAATGTGTCATGCACACAAAGCATTCTATTAAATACTGTGGGGAACTGATGCCAACTAAGAGAGCTTAGGTCCTCCTATATGCTTTAACTCAGCTAGGACTTCTCACATAGCCTAATTTGAATAAGCTTGCTTCTTAGAGACTCAGAATCACTGGGTAAATAATGACTGCCTCTGTACTTTACTAGGATAAGGAAAATAAAGCCTTAAACCAACCTCTGAGTGAAGATTCCTATATACAAACATTGCAGCCAGCATCTGTTCCTATATGAAGGTCTGTGCTTTTATTTTCCCATGAGTAAAGCAGGTCCACAAGCATTTGTTAAACACCAACTAAATGCCAGGCACTGTGCTAAGAGGTGGGGATGCAAAGAAAAGCAAAAAAAGTACCTGTCCTCAAGGAAGATACATTCTAATGAGGGAGAAAATATGTAAACAGTTATGTGCAAACAAGATGTATACAGGACAGACTGAAGATGATCAGAGGGAATGCATTAGTATTAAGGGTATCCCATTAATAGAGAAGAAAGGTTTCCTGTAGGAAGCAATATTTTAGCTGGGATTTGAAGGAAACCAGGAGGCATAGATGAGAAAGGAGAAAATTCCAGGCATGGAGAACAGCCAGTGAAAATGCAATGAGCTCTAGCCTCTAGCTTAGCATCTAAGCCTGCAGTGGAATAATTAGGGCAAGAGTCTCATATCAAGTGGAAGCCAGCATGGCAGTTGTTCTGAACCTACAGAACCTCCCAGTGAGCTAATGGTGATTGAATCCAGAAGCAGTCTACTAAAACTCGACCATACACAAGCCAATAGTTCCAAATCCGGGTCAAGAATTTACAGACCTCAGACCAGGAGGAAAGTAAATAGACTTCTCCTCAGATTATACCACTTTAAGAGCACTGAAAACTTTCAGGCACTCAGCTTGAGCTGTGAAAACAGTGGAAAGTTTAAGAGGAAAGAACCTCAAACCAGATATCCTTCCCCCATCGAAAAATGTGCAGAATCCAGCACTAACATAAAAAAGGAAGCTAAAAGAATGAGCAAACAATAATAACAAAAAAATAATCCAACCATAGTTACTGTGGTGACAGGAGAGCTCAATATACAAAAACAGAAGTGACGAACTTGAAAATACCTATTAGCAAAGCCTCAAATTAAAATGTTAATTGGAAACAAGCCCAACAAGAATTCCTAAAAGATTTAATGAAATCTTTTTTTAATTAAAAAATTAGAAGTATAGAAGAAAAATATTGCAAGAGAATTAACAGTTTGGTTTAGAGAAAAGATACAACACCTTATTGAAGAAAACAATTCCTTGAAAATTAGAATTGGTCAGATAAAAGCTAATGGTTCCGTGAGATAGCAAGAAATGATAAATCAAATTCAAAATAATGAGAAATAGAAGAAAATGTGAAATATCTCATAGGAAAAACAAGTCAGGGGGCAGAGCCAAGGCGGCAGAATAGAAGCAGGGAATTTCTTGACCTCCCACTACAACCACCTCCAATACCTGTAAAATATGACTCTAAACAAATTTTAGAGCTACAGAATCCACAAAGTGAAAGAGAGAAACAAGTCTCCTGTGGAAGCCAGCCTGGCAGGACAACAGAAGTGTATATTGCACCAAGCGGGGAGCTGAGCACAGTACCATGTGAGCCTTGCAGTCTGAGACCTGAGGTGGCCCTGACCAGCCACACAGACCAGCTAGAATAGACTTCCAGGGAGTTAATCACTGGAAGCTTGGTGGTTTCCAGACTTCTCAACCCATAAACACCAAAGAAAAAGTAAAAAGTCAGTGGGGAACTCTGTTGGAACTGGGTAAAGGAAGAGTGCAGTCTGTCCATGCCCCCAGGGTGAGAGGTGGCAGAGACATAGTGGCTACTGCTACCTCCAGAGCTCCTGGCCTGCAGATTATAGGGGGACCTAGCACCCATTCAGAGGGTAAACTCCCTTTCTTTGACCTGCTTGGATCTGAGTTGCTATCTTTGGCAGTGGTCCTGGGGTGAGAAATGCCAGTATACCAAAGCTTGTGATGGCTATAGAGAGGGTGTCCTCTTCAGACCTCTGACCACATTTGTGAAAACTCCAGCAATTTGGGACACAACTCTCTCAACTCTTAAAGCAGAGTTCTACCTTGGCAAAGAGCTCAAAAGACAAGTAATTGGCTGGCAAGATGAACAAGCAGAAGAAGCACAAACAGACCATAGAATCCTTTGTGGGGGACAAAAAGGATCAAAACGTGGAACCAGAAGAAGACAGCAAAGTCAGAACTCCTACATCAAAAGCTTCCAAGAAAAATATGAACTAGTTACACCCCATGGAGGAGCTCAAGAAGGATTTTGAAAATCAAATAAGAAAAGTAGAGGAAAAACTGGGAAGAGAAATGAGAATGATGCAAAAAAATCATGAAAAGGTAGTCAACAGACTGCTAAAGGAGAGCCAAAAAATACTGAAGAAAATAATACCTTAAAAAATAGACTAACTCAAATGTCAACAGAGGCCCAAAAAACCAATGAAGAGAAGAATGCCTTAAAAAGCCTAATTGTCCAGATGGAAAAGAAATGTCAAAAACTCAATGAAGAGAATAATTCCTTCAAAATTAGAATGGAGCAAATGGAAGCTAATGACTTTATGAGAAATCAAAATACTATAAAACAGATCCAAACAAATGAAAGAATAGAAGGCAGTGTGAAATATCTCATTGGAAAAACCACTGACCTGGAAAATAGATCCAGGAGAAATCATTTAAAAATTACTGGTCTACCTGAAAGCCATGATAAAAAGAGGAACCTAGAAATCATCCTTCAAGAAATTCTCAAGGAAAATTGCCCTGATATTCTTCAACCAGAGGGCAAAATAGACATTGAAAGAATTTACCAATTACCTCTTGAAAAAGATTCCCAGAAGAAAACCCCTAGGAATATTATAACCAGATTCCGGAGCTCCCAGGTCAAGGACAAAATATTACAAGCTATCAGGAGAAACAATTTTAATATTGTGGAAACACAATCAGGATAACACAAGATCTAGCAGCTTCTACATTAAGAGATCAAAGGGCTTGGAATATGATATTCCAGAGGTCAAAGGAGCTAGGATTCAAAGCGAGAATGACCTACTCAGCAAAACTGAGTATAATGCTTCAGGGGGTAAAATGGTCATTCAATGAAATAGAGGACTTCCAAGCATTCTTGATGAAAAAAACCAGAGCTGAACAGAAAATGTGACTTTCAACTACAAGAAGCAAGAGAAGTATGAGAAAGTAAACAGGAAAAAGAAATCATAACAGACTTATTAAAAGTTGAACTATTTACATTCCTACATGGAAAAATTATCATTGTAACTCATGAGACTTTTCTCAGTATGGGGATAGTTGAAGGAATATGTGTGTGTATGTGTCAGCATGCACATGCATATATGAGGGTATATGTGTGTATAAATGCATATGTGAGCATGTGTATATGTGTGTACATGTATACATAGACAGAGGGCACAGGATCAATTTAATAGGAAGGGATGATACTTAAAAGGTGAAATTGAGAGATGAGAGAGGAATATAATGAGAGAAGGAAAAAGGGAGAAATAGAATAGGGTAAATTCTCATATAAAAGAAGCAAAAGAAAACTGTTACAATAGAGGGAAAAAACAGGAAGGTGAAAGGGAATGGATCAACCTTATTCTCATTGAATTTGACTCAAGGAAGAAATAACTTACATACTCA